>JASDQU010586899.1:28533-49906 GCA_032191745.1 Picea mariana | reverse complement strand
AAATATCATAAGTAGATCCACAATATCCTAAGAGGGTCGAATGCCTCTTCTAGATCCTCAAAATATGGTCAAAATCCCATGAAATCAAAAACTGTCCTAGATTTAATGCTGCAACAGGGCAATTTCTGTTGAACTGGTCCCCTTTGACCGGCGTTGACCGAGCATCTAGCAGTCTAAGATTTCGAATCTGATAGCTTATTCACCATCCTTGTACATATGGGAACGCAACCCAAGTGTCATATTTCGCCCAGGTGTCCTGCAAGTATACAAACGACGGAGCTATTACGGGATTTGGCAAAATCCTGTAATTTCTGCTAAATTTCCAATTTTAATGCAATAATTTAGAAAATTCAATTCTGAGGTTAGAGGATGACAAATTTACCTTGGATAGGATATTTTATGAGAAATGTGGAGTAAAATGAAGGAAAATGGCAAATAAAAAGGCAAAAAGTATGGTTTGGGAAAGCACAAAAACGGACTCAACAATCTCGTCAGTGGGAAAAATAACACAAAAAGGATCAGGAGACAACTCATCAAGAGAGGGGGTAGAAGGTGTTGCCAATTGAATGGCCTGATAGGCGGATTCAATTGGACTTAATGGCATTACGTTGCCGAAACGAAGATGATCTCCAGGGTCAGGGACAATCCAAGGGTCATGAGACACATGAAGTTCATGAGGCATAGTGGAGATCATGAACATTGGGCGGTGGAATGGGAAAAGTACCCATTAACGAGAAGTCCTTTAGAAGGCCTACACCGACGTTCTCATAACTCGGTGGGGTTTTAGCAATAAACGGTATGTTGCCAGTATGAGTATCAGAATTGAAGAAGGCAAGCTGGTCAATGGTAATAAACTTTCCTTGATGAGGAAAACATACTACACGGAAAAGTGTCGACACAATGGCGCACATGGAATCGATCCAGCTATGGCCAAGCAAAAGATTATAATCAAGTGGAGCGTCAAAGACTTCCACTTCAACTTGGACCATCTTACCTTATAGTGTAATGGGAAATGAAGGAAGAACACCGTAGGGCTTAAAAAAAGAGCCAGTGAAGGCTTTAAGAGTGTTTTGTGATTCATTCAAGGGAGGAGAGCCAATGGCTTTCCAACAAGAAAAAGACATTACACACGTCGAGTCACCCTCGTCGATAACAGTTCAGCAAATGTTCTTGTCAGAGACAACAAACTGTATCTGGAACGTGAGTTGAGGGGGTAACCTTGGAATGTGATCATCCAAGTCAAAGACTATTAAATTCGTATATGTTGGGTCAATTCCACCAATAGCTTTCAACAGTGCCTTCCATTGTGCAGGACAAGTTTGAAGGACTTCAAGGGCTGACATCGCAGAAGGTGCTTGAGCCAGATCTTCAACAATGATGTAGTTTTGGGCTGCACGAGCATGAGGATTGAAAGATGATTTCCGAACGACGCCCTTAGGGGGGGTTGTAGAACTGTGTCGAGGCTCGGTCGTTCGAGATGAAGAGGACCATTTGTAGGTGGAGTTGTGGGAGAAGATTGTACCAAAGAAGGGGGTAAATCGTCAACCTTCTCCTTAGATGGAGAATAATTTTTGGCTCAAGTAGTGAGCACAACGTTGTTCTTCTTAGAATCACCAGTACACATCAAAAAATAAGAGGTGGTAGAAGACGAGGGTTGTTCATGGATGACCAACTGAGCCTGTTGTTGAGACGGGAAGGGTTGGGACAGGAAAACCGGTGGAGTTGGTTTCAGAGCTCCCTGAAGGAACTTAGTGACCTCGGCACGTCATGGACAATCCTTCGTGTGGTAATCATCACCACAAATAAGGCAAGGGTATCAGGGTTTGTGCTTATCCCGGTCATAAACAAGAGTAGTTTTAGATTGGTCTGCTGGAGTATTATTTTTTCCCTCCTTATTCTTACCTCTCCCTTTTTTAGATTTGTTTTTACTGGCTGGGGTAGATTGGACAGCATTTACCTCAGAAGTTTTACTGGTGGGAGTGGCAGGAGACAGAGCATTTTGAACATTAGAAGAAGCAGATTTAGGGGTTGTGATTGAAATAGAATGTGATTGGGCTTGGGCAGTACCAATCACACCGTCAGTTGCATGTGAGGCAACTAGAGCAGTTGAAGTGCTGGAAGTATTAGGACGAAGTAATTCAAGTAGTAAATCGTAAAGTGTTCTCGTTTGCGAATAAACGAGATCAAGATATTGAGCAAGAATTATAGCCTTCTCCTCTGTGACAACGCCACCCATGGCAATGTCCTTACCAATTTCATTCAAAAAGGATTTTGTAAACCATTCTGCCAGTAACTGATCGGGGATTTCATGTTTAATGAGACGTCATCTCCTTCTCCACTAATGGATATGATCCAATATATGAGCGCCTTTAGTCTGTTTGAAGGAAGTCAAAATCTTAGTCCCAGTATCATAACAGATCGGTAATTGGTAATGCGTAAGGAAAGCCATAGCTAGGGTGTTGAAATCAGAGAAGAAACCTCGTGGAAATTCGATATACCACTTCACAGCAGAACCGGTAAGGGTTCGTTGAAAAAAACGTAAATAAATAGAGTCATCCATCAACGAGTTGGATGAACACCATAGGTGAAAAGTCATAATGTGATTGTTTGGGTCCTCTCCCACTTTGCCGTCGAATTTAGGAATGTCCGATGGAAGCTTATCTGGGATAATAGGCCATTGGGGAGAGTGACGAATAGGATCATTTAAAATCCTTGACAAATCCATAAGATCCAAAGTGGCAAGAAAGGGTAATTGTCGATTCACCTGCGGGTATTGGTGGCTTTGGGGAGGAAGCCCTATCGGAAAACCAGTAGGACCATACGCAGTCTACATATAATGTGAATATCCAGGCATATTCAGTGGTGGCTGGACAGGATAGTAGCTCATCGGATTATACCCTAGAATAGGGCCTTGATTTTGAGCATTCAACCCCCAAATGGAATTGAATGACCCAGAATATGGTTGGCCCATGATAGGAGGTGTGATGGATGCTGCTGGAAATTGCTGCCCCCCAGTCGATTGAGGAGTATTTTGGATTAACTGATTCCAATACTGAGCCAAGGATGGTGATATGTTCTGCCCATAAGGTGGGGTTGCCCATCCCATTGAAGGTGGTGTACCAATGGAAGGAAATGTTCCAATTGGCATTTTCCAACTAAGAGGGGGTTGATTTATACTACCTTGATGAAATTGTCCACCAACCGGAAGCTGATAAGCTGGAGTGAATGACGGAATAACACTACTAGGATTAGGATTGCCAGTAGAAGATGAAGAGGGTCCTCCAAAATGAAATTGAGGGAGTGTTGGGACAAAACCGAGAAGAAAGTGCCCAGAAGAAGAAGGACCACTAGGAGAACAGGATGGTTTTTGCGCAGGAGTAGCAATGGTAGCATTCAACGCACAATATCCAGGTGGTAGTGTCGGATTGACGTTGGGCATGCGTGGTGTGTGGATGGGAGAAAGAATAACCGCAAGTAACCCAGTGGAAACACTTGTAGTAGTTGCAAGATGGGCCATTTCGGTAGGTACAGTAAAGTGATAAGTTGTAGTCACCGGTGTTGTCTCTGTACCAGAGATTTCAGAAATCACAGGAGGGTTGATCTCAGAAATTTCAGGTGAACCTGGACCAAAAAGGTCTCGTCGAAAAACACCTGTAGACCAAAAAGGATCTTGGCCTTATATACCTATAAAGGGTCCAGTCGGAGATCCAGAATACACAACAATTAAGTCTCCGGAAGAGTCTGCTCACATATAATGTCTTTCAGAATTGAGGTTAAGTCGAAAGTCCTCTCGAGTGTTTGTAATTCAAAATTATTCTAGAGAGTCAGTGTGTTCCACTTGTGGGGTGGTGATGACCGGGACTTCACTCTGCCGAGGAGAGCCTCCAGGTGTGCTTGTGGGAAAGGGTTGAGAACCTTCCATATGCTCTGGAGATAAACCTTGCATTCTATGTGAACGACATGGAGGAGCTATTGTAAACGAGTGACAAACTTCGTGAATAAAATCCTATAGTCAACTGCGAGAAACAAACAACACGCGCTAGTAAGCAAAATATAGGAAGCAACACCAAAAAAACAAGACCTTCTAATTTCAAATCCACTAGTTGGTGATGAAATACAACGTCGCAACAACGAGACGAGAAGGGGTGGGGCTAGGGTGGAAAAGTTACATTGATGACCTGCTTAATGGACTTACACCCTGGTGCAAGCTCCCACACATAATCGTGGGTATACTCTCCAAGGAGCCCGAGTGAGTTTGGTCAACATCAATTCCAGGTACCGTGAAGACTTTCCCCTCCACAGTCACCTCAGGTAAAAACAGAAAGATAGGCCACTAAGGTCACCACCAACAATAATAAAGCCTGGGGGAATAGTCGACAGTCTGATCCACACGCAAGGGCAGGGTATCTAGCTCGCAATCAACTCAAAAGGCTTCCACTCATCATTGTGGGTATACCTCCGAGTGATCCCCATAATACATACAATCTCTACACTGATATCAACAAAGTAGGGTGAGTAACTCTGCCAATATCAATGCGACCTAGTGTTTGACCCTTGTGTGAGAAGGGCTTCCCAGGACAAGATGTTGCAAATGGAATTTAACACTCCCTAACATAAGATGTTATTGTGTGTTTTGTGATTTTGGAGAGTGTATCTCTCTTCCTACTCCAAAGCGCTAGCCTAGCTAAATCTTGGTGTAATAGAGCCCTAGAAAAGAGTTACTAGATAAATTTTATGATTACGCAGTGTTATTAAGAGCTGTTGTTTACTTAAAGGAAATGGAAGTGAAACTTATGTTGTATGACTCTGACCCAACAATGCAAGGATGAGAATAAAATATATCACTTTTCGTTCAATGAATCCTATGTATGGGAGAGAGAGAAAGTTTTCCAGATCAACCTTGAACTACAATGACAAATTACCTTTGAAATGCAAATGCAAACAATCACTTATCAAATGATAATTCTCTATTGTGTCCTTTTTAAATACTTCAACAATCTCACTAATTTGATTTTTAATGTTTTCTAAAACAAAAAGAATTTTTTGAAAGAAAAACTTGTTGTTCACTTTTCAAAAAGGACCCACACTATGATAACGAGAGTACAGAAAATCAAAAAACAAATGAACAAGCAATGATCAACACCCAATCCACTCTTTCAACAAAAACAAAAATAAAGAGCAAACCAATTTAGTCTTGTCAAATGCAAAAGAAAATGACCTTTCAAACCAATAAGAAAATGAGAAAAACCAAGCACTCAACTTTCAACCAATCACTGATTCTTAACTAATCAAACACACTCAGATCCTGAATTCAGAGAGAATGGTTTTGCCAAGAAAAGCCAAGGAACGAAAGTCAAGCCAAAAATGAAAAGAAAATCCTTGAAACCCTAAGACTGTTCATGCATGCAAACGAAGAGAAGAAAGACATCAATCAATGGTCCAAGAAACTCTTATGAGGCAATCAAACTGATCTGGGCAGTTCAAAATACCAAAACTCAAATCCAAAAATTTGAACAAATTCATTCACAGGCAGGCAATATTACACAGTGCGAGAATCATTGATTCTCGAAGGTGACCCTTGAGTAGGGTACGAGAACCTCCCACCAAAACCTAAAGGCAGAGTGTGAACTCTACCTATTCTCGCAGGCTACAATGAAGTACAGTGTGAGAATCTCTGAACATAATCAAAATTTTGGAAAATGAAGCAAAATTGAAAAAGGATTCTGGACCTAGAGGGTCTAACAGGATATCCTGAAGACTCAGAGATTGATAGGACAGGAAAAAATTGAAACCAGAGAAAATGGCCACAGAAAAATATCAAAATCCACAAAGAAAATGGGATGTTCCCCACTGGAGTCGCCAATTTTGTTATTGGATAAATCTGTAGGTGCAGACAATAACCGATCTCCCTAAATCCACCTGGATCTAGAACAAAGCAAGACAGAACATGACTCTCTCCCTAGATTTTGACCATTGAATTAAATAGGAGGCAAGAACAAATAACATAACTTATTATCGCTTCCTATGGTATTTGTTGCTCCTGCTTCGCTCCAGTGCTCTCGTGTAGTCAAGACCAAGACAACACAAACCAACCAAAGTGAAGAAAGCACAATCTATTCAACAGTTAATCTATGTATATGATCAAGGAATTATACAATAAATTAGAAATAGCTTTATAGGAAAGGGACATATTACTGTATCATATTAATGGAAAGTAAAGATTACAACTTGAGCCTTGATGTCACAAACTTCCTTTCGATGGCCCTTGACTCCGACACACATACTTTCTCACTTGCATGAAGAAGATCAACCCCTTTGGATAAACTAGATGGAGTCTCCAAGTTGTTGTAGCTTCAGTCCTTCACACAATTCTTTCACCAATGCTCCAATGAATCTTGCTTAACCATTTCCATGAGAATTCCCTCAATATATAGGAGAGAATGAATTAGTTACTTGGATAAGAATGATCCCAAAATATCAGGGAATCCAGTACTAAGATAACCATTCGAATGCTATCTCATCCTTCTAGAATATTCCCTTCTAGAAGCATCGAGAATTCATCTTTTTCCTTTCTTTAGGAAGAGTTTGCACCCTAGCAGTTCAACACACTGAAAACTTCTCACACTCTGTCTTAAGGCATCCTGCGAGAATCAGTCATCCTCACAGGCAAATATACTAGCAGCCTATGAACCTTCTTCAAAAATGAGATTTTTGGAAAGAGAAGAAAGTAACATTTTATCAGGAAAAAGTTCTTATGAAGAGCCTGAGTACACCATCATCAATACATCATCATCATGACCAAAATCATGGGTAACAGAAAGGGATCTAAATAAATTGATCAAACATTGGTGGAACCCTAAGGGTGACTACGAAGTTCAACTCAGCTCCAAAGGCTTCTTCACAATCATACTGTACAACCCAGAAGATTGAGATCGAATCTTTGATAATGACCCATATTTCTACAACTCAGCAGGGCTCTTCTTAAGATTTTGGACATAATGCTTTAGCCCAGAGAAGGAGGACTTCACAATGGAACTGGTATGGATCTGCCTCTACTCCCTACTGCAGGAGTTCTGGCTAGAGGAGATTCTCATGAGAATAGGTAATACAATACATCAATATGTTAAAGACTCAGAAGCCACAAACCAAAGAAAATGCACCTCATATGTTTGAATATGTGTTTATATGAATATATCTAAGGCTCTACCATGGGCAGTAATGCTAGAGTACCAGGATGAAGGCTGGAGACAAATTCTAGACTACGAACACATCCCTTTCCGGTGTAGAAAATGCCATGAACATGGCCACCTATTCAGAGACTGCCCACTGAACAAGCCATCTCCCAAATACAGCGATACCTTACAGAAAGATAGTTTCACCACTGTACCGACCAGTAAGAGAAATCCTCCCAGAAGGCAGATGCAGGACCCCAAGCCCAAGATCTCAACCAAGAATGCGTACGAAATACCGAACCAGCTACCAGAAGATGAAGAAATCAAAGATCCACATGAAGGGATGCAAAAGGGAAAAGAACAGAACCAAACACTTTCCTCCTCCAGCCCAAATAAGGAAATCCACCCAGAAGAGAAAGAAGATGGAGAGGACGACATTCCAATGCATATGGATGCTCGAGATCTAGCAGGTATTGACCTTCAGAAACTGGAGGAAGCCCTAAATCAGAAGAATCTGGAAGCCCTCTTGGAAGAGAAAATCTGAAAGGTAAATAAGGTCTTTCTAGAATCAACCGTGGGATCCACAACATGCTTAGGTATAGCCACAGAATTAGGCTCAGGCTCAAAAAAAATACCACGAGAGAACAAAAGAAGGGGACGAAAACTAGTACATTAGCTAATCAAGGAAGCAGGCAACCTCATGATCAACTCAAGTCAGATTCATAAGCTCTCGGAGGGATACTTCCACCCAAACCCACCCTCATAATGATGAATATCATCACTTGGAACATTAGATGACTTAATGGTAGATCGAAACAGAGGATCCTCAGAGACTACATCAAGGTTGAAAACCCAGATATTCTAATGTTACAAGAAACAAAATGTGTAGGGACAGAGGCTGAAACCATCTTCCAAGGCATATGGAAAGGATGTGACTTTATTCAAACAGACTCCTCAAGAACTTCAGGGGTTCTGGCCATACTTTGGAATCCGAGCAACACTACTCTCAATAGACCTTTTCCCACAATAGGCACCATAAGAACCCACTTTGAAGTCACAAGCTCGAATCAGGAGGGAACCATCACCAACGTTTATGGACCCCAAAGTCAACAGGAAAAAGATAAATTCATGGATCGACCGGCCCATATAAAATCTTTGGCAGCCACACCTAACTGGATCATAGGAGGCGACTTCAACATGATCGTGTCGTTGGAGGAGAAAACCGGCGGGAGTAGAAGGCTCGAACAATATAGTGGTAAGTTCAAAACCCTTCTTGAGCATCTAAAGTTAGTAGACATAGAGAACAACAATGGCACTTTCACTTGGTCCAACCGCAGGTCAGGAAACTAACATGTAGCCTGTCAACTGGACCGCTTCCTTATGGTAGAGGATTTGATTGAAAAAGATATCTACATGGAAAGTATTATCCTCCCTAAAGCGGGATCATACCACTGGCCAATAGCCCTCCATGTGGAAATAGAGGCAGCACCTAAACTTAAACCATTCCGGTTTGAGAAATTTTTGCTCACACACCTAGATTTCCAACATCTTGCAAAAACTTGGTGGGCGCAAGTAGAAATAGATCATGGCACTAGCATGTACATATTCCAGCAAAGGCTCAAAAATTTTAAGTAATTACTAAAGCACTAGAATTAAAACACCTTCGGAAACATATTCCAAAGCATACAGGAACTAGAAAACAAGCTGACCGAGATGCAAAGAACTTTCATCTCAGGGACTCGAACCATTGAACTTATGAAAGAAGAGGAGAAGCTACAAGCGTAGCTGGAAGAAAGAAGAAAGCAAGAGGAAATCTTATAGAGGAAGAAGTCTAGGGTACAATGGCTCAAAGAGGCGGAAAAGAACACAAAATTCTTCCACATAACCATGGTACACCGCTGAAACATCAACAGAATTACCCATATGGAGAATGGACACGGAAATATAATCAGAGAACACACACAAATAGAATAAGAGCTCAATAGATACTACCATGATCTCCTAACGGAAACTAGGGAGGACAGAAATGAAGACATCACAAGAGTAACCAGTCACATACCCTCACTGGCGACCCCTGAATAGAACGTTGCTCTAATGAGGAATATCACTCAGGAGGAAGTGGACCAAGTAGCAAAATCCATGCCCCCAAGAAAGGCTCCAGGCCTAGATGGCTTCACCATTGACTTCTTCCATCACTACTGGGACATAGTAAGGAAGGATGTCTAAGAGGTAGTAGAGGAATCACGAATGTCAGGCCAAGTTCTAACGGCTCTCAACGCAACCTTCCTCACTCTCATACCAAAGGAGGAAAGAGTCACAAATCCCAAATAGTTCAGGCCCATCGCTTTATGTAATGTAATTTACAAAATCATTACAAAAGTGATCGCAAATTGCCTCAAGCCAATTTTTCCCTATGTCATCTCCAAGGAACAAGCAGGCTATGTAGAAGGAAGGCAAATCATGGACAATGTTATTTTAGCTCATGAGGTCATCCATTTTCTCAAGTCAACAAAAACTCCAGGTATACTAATCAAACTTGATCTCTCAAAATCTTTTGATAAAGCCAGCTAGCAATACCTCAGAGCCACCATTACTTCCTTTGGTTTTGATCAGAACTTGGTAAGTTGGATCTTGAACCTCACCTCATCGGCCTTATTTTCTATCCTCATCAATGGAGTCCCTTCCTGGCCCTTCTCACCCTCTAGATGTATCAGGAAAGGGGACCCCTTATCACCTTTTCTTTTTGTACTCATGGTAGAAGGCCTGGGGCGTTACCTCAATTCAACAATTCTAGAAGGCTCTCTCAAGGGCCTGCCCATGCACAACATCAAGCCTGCTCCTTCACATAGTCAATTTGTTGACGAAACCCTTCTCATGAACTCCCCTATTGCTCGAGAATCCCATAAGATCAACTCCATCCTCTCAGATTTCACAGAAGCCTCAGGCATGACGTTTAACCTAGACAAATCCAAGATCTTCTTTTTCAACACTTCAGTTGCGGTCCAGCATCATATCTCCAAACTTATGGGAATCCCCAAGAGCTCCCTTCCATCCAATTACCTAGGCATTCCTCTCATAGGAGCACTAGCTAAGTCCATCTCCTGGGATAGTCTCCTCCTCTCCATCTCGAACAGGATAAACAACTGGACCTTCAGAACGCTAAATATCGCGGCCAGGCTAGTCCTGCTTAAATCGGTCCTTCAAACCCTACCCACTTATCTCTTCAATGCCCTAGCATCTCCCAAGAAAATTATCAAAGCTATAAGGAACCTTTAGAGAAACTTCCTCTGGCAAGGCCTTCAACCCAACAAGAAGTGGGTGGTTGTAGGCTGGGACAAACTATGCGCACCAAAAATCATGGGAGGCATTGGACTCCAAGACCCAGGAAAGCTCAATCAGATAATGGGAGCCAAAATGTGGTGAGATGGTTGAAAACACCAGATGCCCTATGGACACAAATCTGGAAGAAAAAATACGCTCCCTCCATGCAAGCTGACCAAATGATTAGACACAACGTCCGAATACAGGGCTCCAACATTTGGAACACTGCCTGGTAGAATAAAGACCTAGTATAGAAGCATTCTTTTTGAGAGATACGTAACGGAGAAAGCACCATGTTTTGGCAAGATTCATGGAAACAATTCAAACCTCTAAGTGATCTGGTAGAACTAAGGCCCCTTTAGTAGGATCTTAACCCAGATATTCCCCTAAAGGTAAAAGATTTATGGAAACCCATAGAACAAAGTCTGCAATGGCGACAGTGGAAAACCTCTAGCCAGGAATTAAGAGTCCCAGAGAATTTAAATCCGCAAGCATGGAAACACTATGCAAGTCACAGGAAAATCCCCAATAGAGAAGGCCCAGACATCCTCAGATGGGGACACTCCACAACTGGCAACTTTTCAGTCAAAGAGGCATACTACCTACAAGTTAACTATCAAAATTAGGAAAAGGAAAACATTTGGAACAAGGTTTGGAATAAGGCACTATGGCCTAAGGTATCCACCTTCCTCTAGTTAATTGTTCACAACATAATTCTAACCTGGGATAACCTCAGGCAGAGAGGCTTCATCAGACCCTCAATATGCATATTATGCCAACAGCAAGAGGAAACCAAAGAGCATCTTTTCAATGGGTGTCCCTACAACCAGTTGATTTGGGACCAGGGAGCTCAAATAATGTGAAGATCCAATCAAAATAGAGGCAGCATCAGAGAAACGATTGAAAATTGGGACTCAATCACTTACATCAGCCCCATACTGAATTATATCTGGCAACTCCTCCCAAGGTTTATTCTCTGGAAAATATGGAAGGAATGAAACAAACGCATATTCCACTCCAAGGAATCCACACCAGAACCAACTTGGGGAAAAATTGCCACGCTCATCAAGGAAACATTAAGATGCAAAACTAGGCAACCAGAGGATATGAAATGTAGCCCGGGAGAACACTGCACTCTATAAGACTGGCAACTCAGCATGATCAACAAGCAGGTGATTAAAGCACCCAAGAGTCAAAACATTAGTCCAATCACCTAGACCCCTCCTCCGACAGGTTTCATAAAAATCAACTTTGATGGGGCCTCCAGAGGAAACCCAGGACCAGCCGGCTATGCATTTGTACTTAGGAACTCCAGAGGAGAAATTCTGGTCCTAGCAGCGGGATATCTAGGAGAGACTACAAATAACGCAGCGGAGATAATTGTCCTACTGCAAGGTCTTCGAGCAGCATTCGCCCAACATAGACGCAAGATGATCTTGGAGGGGGACTCACAAATCGCCATTCAGTTGATCACTAAAATCCTTCATGGGGACAACCCGCAAGAAATCTCACCTAGTTGGCGACTCTCTGGGATGCTAGAGGACTTCAAAAGCCTCCTAAGGGCCAACCTCAGCATCACCCCTTCTCATGTTAAAAGAGAGGCAAATAAGGTGGCAGATTGCCTGTCAAATGAATGTGTACTAAAAGAGATTGAACAGATACACTGGGAAGCACACAGCTCTGAAGACTCCGACATCTCAAAGAGGTGTCAAGCTCTTTCCAATAGGGATCTCCAACCCCCGGATGGGGTGCCACGCAGAGTAGAAGGGGTACGTGGAGAAATGCTAGGAGGGGCCATTAATGGTGGCTAATCGCCCTCACATCCTCATCATTTATGATGGGCATAAACCCAAGTGGCCCACACCATTTTACAAGGCCTCTCACTCGTGCGAGGAGAACGACAGGCCAGAGCATTAAGACCACGGCCTTAATGGCCATAGCTACCATTTTCACCCTTATCAGCAGTCTGGGTGGCTTTGGGATGATCTAGAAAGTTGTAGATCCAAATGGGAACAATCTGGCAGTGGGAACTCCATCAATATCTCTAGTCATAAGCATGCCCCGAGCAAGAGGACGGCCTCGCAAAGGCACAGGGTGGTACATGGCCGACTCGCAACAAAAGAGGCAAAAGAAGTTTGAACGAGCACTATCTCTTACCAAGAGAAGCAGACCCAGGAAGTCCAGAGGAATAGGGACACCTCCCATGGTGTATGTTGAGGAGATTCCTCTGGAGGAATCCCTCCATAATTTCTCAGAGAGTCTCCTTTTTATGGTTCTGGATAATTGGAATCCCCCCGCTTGTTTTGGAGCAGACGTCATTACCCCTGGTCCAAGAATTGAATGTGGTCCCAACGGCCCTCTAGTTGAGGAATTCACACCTTTCTTTGGAGAGGAAGAGATACAGAGAGGTAGCGAAGATTACACCCGTGAGCCTCTTTCTCAAATGGGCTCGCCAAGTGGGCAACAAGCACACCAGGAGGAGGCCGACGTGTAGAATTCACAGTACCAGCCACCACTTCTTCACCCCGAGCACCTAAATTTGATCTTTGTTGTACGCAGCATGGTGGACGAACAAATATTTAGAGCCATTCACATCAATCGACGTCTGGATATGTTGTACGCCGCCTACTCCAGTGCCACCCCAAGGCGCCAATGCCCCACCTACGCTCAGGTCTATGCCATCCACGTTAGATGTCACAAGAAGAAGGATGACCATGAAGACACTGGCTGATAGGTTTTTTTGTTTGTTCACTGCTCTTTACACTTTTCTTTTGATGCATAACAAAGTTGCAGCTCTTCTCTCTTATAGCAATGGTAGCGATAGTATAGGAATGAACAGACCAATACTAAGAATGGCCATACACCCTGGTTTCCTTCAGGCAGGGTGGCAGACTAACATTTTGAGCTTGGAAGCTAGCTAGGAATGACCAATTGTCTTGGTTTCCTTAACAGGCGGGACAGCTGGCACTTCTACGGAACACTATAATTTTGCAATATCAATATAATAGGACCTGCTTTTTTATTTAAAAAAATAAATAAATAATGATATCATCATCATAAAATAGATTTAATATATATTATAAAATATAAAACAAATATTATATAGAATATTATATTTTATATACTTTGCCTGAAGTAAAATACAATAAATCAATAGTGATTTCAATAAATAATGATATCATCATCATAAAATAGATTTAATATATATTATAAAATATAAAACAAATATTATACAGAATATTATATTTTATATACTCTGGATGATGTGTGAACCTACTCCATAACATAGGTAGTTTTTATGAGGTTAGGAGAAGTGTTGGGCTAAATATATGCACTATTAATTTCCACATTAATTATTAACTGGGGATTGTAAGCTTTGAGGTGCAGGCACAGGAAACACAGGATCAGAGAATAGGCTAACCTAATCTAAAGCCATCTAAACAATCTTCAAATCCACACTACAGGAAATTAGCAGTAAGGATTCATTATTGGGACATAGGAATAACTTAATGCTATAAAGACTTAGATCATAGTCTTTCATGCACTCGAGGTGATGTTCGTGTGATTAATCATTAGTAACTTACTTAAGCTTTCTTTCATTCAATGATTATTTCCTATAGTGGATCCACACTTAAATTCAATAAAAGAAACAAGTAAATGGAAATGAATTCAAATGACAAGAAATAAACTAACACCTTGGGAAGAATTCAAACACGAGAAGGCCATATATCACGAGTTAGACCTCTAATCTATCTGTTGGTGATTGAATCTATGTGAAATTAAAGTGCAAGGAACTCAAAATAATCAATCTCAATCAATACAAAACTAGCCTAATCTAACAATCATCAAATGTACTCAATATTAAATTTCCAGAACTAAAATCATAAACTAGTGCAAACTCGTACCAAGATCTAAAACAAGTCAACAATCCTTAATGAAAACTTATTCTCAAAATCCAAGTTCCTTATCGTGTTTTCTTCAAAATCAACCAAAACATCAAACCATAAAACATAGGAAAGAATCTTCTCATTGAAATCCACTCAGTACTCAAGGTCTTCAAAAAACAAATGGAATCACTCAAAAGACTCTTTCCATCACTCATCAATTTATAGTAAAATTCCACAAACTCAATTTCAAAGATTGTTAGTTGTTGAGTTCATGCTCAAAAATATATAATCACAACCTTCTTCTCAAACTCCTAATCAGTTCCAACTCAAAAATAATTTCATGTGTGTCACAAATCAATGCTCTGTTTAATGAGTATGTTTTGAATAGTATGTTTCCGCAATCCTTATTTTTAATATTCATAATCTTTGGAGTTATGCCAATATCATTCTTTGAAGATCATATGATATGTATTTTTGTAAGAGTTCAAGATTGATTATTTTTGTTTCTTCAAATAAAATTTAATATTTCATATATTATTCAAATCCTCTAATTAAAAGACATTCCCATAACATTTATCACTCCAGCGGTGTAATTGGAAACATTGAATCGAACCAGATTGTTTGCAAAAAAAAATGATGGTATATGTTTGCACTTCAATGAATAAGAGTTTGTGGCTATGTTCTATTAATTTGATTCACCTTGAAATCCTTAAACCGAAAGAAGAGATCACATGTGCTTTATGGTTATCATGCAAGAAATAAAATCAATTTCTCACCACACAATGCATCTATAGAAAATCTACCACACCAAGAAGAATCAAAGTCTGAGCTAACCAATAAATAAAATTAACATAAAACATTTAGAAAACTTAATAGAACATTAACCACCAACTAATCTATGAATCAATTAACAATGCAACAAAAATCTCTCACATAGAGATAAACTAACATATACATAACAATGAATTAAACAAATCTAACAAACAAATATAAATGGGAAGCACATTACCAATATTGAGGGGCCCTCCGAAGCTATCAACTGCTGCTAGAGATACTTTAGATGATAACCCAACAATCCACCACAAACTTAAATCAATCATCTTCCATCTATTGAAATTCAAGCTCAAATTACAACAATGGCATTATAACTCCTTTCCTCTATGACATGAACCTTCATTACAACAGAATAATAATAATGAAAATTGTCCTTTATCATAGCCCTATGAGGAATTTTTATACATGAAAAATCATTAAGGAGTGGATGGGATTGAATCCCAATGTTCATATTTCAAAGTTTACATTTCTAGGCAAAAATCCCCAAAATCTGGGTTTTATTGTAATTTGGGTAGATTCAAGTTAGGGATCCACTCATATCTTCTAAACTAATTGTATTTTGAAAAGTGCCCTCTTCTAACTCAATATTCCACATTCTAGACAAAACCCATTTCGAATAACTTATAGATCTGATGTCATCTGCACGAAAATTGAGGTGCAAGTTGACAGTTTCAGATTTTTGCTAATTTTTTCATAATCATTCCCCCTGAGATGGAGGTCCACACGTGCGATTTGGGTGAATTATTCCACACAGTTTGCATGCAGATGTCGCTCTGGACAAAATCCATGACCCCGATTTTCCTTTATAATCTTTCCAAAATTTGAAACTATATTTGGTACTAGACGATTGTTGATGTTGGTACCAAACGAGAACAACATTGGTACAGGACGAGCGCATAATTGGTACTGGATGAGTTGAGTATTGGATGACATGTAGTGTGGGTACTATATGACTGTGCAGGTAACGGTTGATTGTAGAACCTTATGGTACTAGATGACTTGGAGTGTGAGTATCGAATGGCTTTGCAGATACCGGTTGATTGTAGAACCTTCTGGTACCGGATGACTTGGAGTGTGAGTATCGAATGACCTCCAGTACGGGTATTAGATGACTTCCAGTGTGGGAACATATTGTTTGGACATAGAAACATAGGATTGAACCATCATCAACAAAACTATTGTGTAATCATCCTTTTAATCATTAAAAATATGGAAAATTATGTATTAACCACATAGGATGAATAACAAGAGATAATGGAGGTTTATGGTGTAATTAGCGATATATTATTGAAGAAATGAGGGGAGAAGGTGTAATAATGAGTGTATTTGTATGGAGAAAAATATCACAATACTGGAGCCCAACAAGAAGATCAACTATTTGGCTTGAAGATAGTTGAATTTCATAATCATCTACCAGGGGATTCGGACATAGTTTACTCAACTATCTTAAGGAGAGGACATTCTTGAATCAGGAGTAAAGTCTTTCAACACAATGTTAATTTTGGACATGAAGAAAAAAATGAAGAAGAAATGAAGGGAGTTAGAAAATGGTCATGGAGGTTTATTTGGAAACTAACTTATCATTAAAAAAAAAAGGTCTTTTAGTGTGGCTCACTCTATGAAATAAATTAATTACTTGGGATAATTTGTAGAAAAGAAGGTGAGTGAGAAAAAATAGATATATTCTTTGTAAGATGAATAAATAATCAATGAATTATTTGTTTGTATTTTGTTTCTTTTCCAAAATTGTTTGGATGGAGGTTATGGAATTTGGATTATTATGAACAAAATATTGTTCTACCATAAAAAAATTTACTCATAGCATGTGGTGCACATGATTATATTGACAATAGAAGGAAACAAAAGGCCTATAAAAGTCCCAAAGGTCAAAGGCTTCTTGGATCCATGGCTCGAGGCACCCAATAGAGAGAGAAGTTTGGTGGTTCATTAGAGGGCCTTGTGAGTTAACAAAAACCAGGTGAATTTTCATGTGAGGGTTTAGGATAAATTTATGATTATGATAAGAAGGATTATATTATCATCCATTAAAATTAATTTTTGGTTTATCACATTCTAACCAAAAACAATTATGTTATTCTTACTATCATAAAATTTGAAAATCAAAATGCACACACACACACACACACACATATATATTATTTACCCAACATTCTTAGACATCAAGCATTCACAATGAAGAAGAAATTGACATGTTTCCCTTTGATGGTTTCTCGATGGAGGAATTTAATCACCAACTACAAATAGTGACTAATAACTCCATTGGAGTGAGTGGGAATCGATCATGTAAATTTTGCAAACATTATTCCTTCTGAGAAAAAATGTATGCATGCATGCATATATTATTCATATACGTTGAGTGGTTAAGTTCTTTGAGTTCTATGCAATGTATCAAGGTTGATCCCTAAGAGTGAGGTTTATCCCTCATAGTCATTATCTTTGTTGCATGTCTTACTCAAGGTATTTGTTGAGTTAGACTCCATTATCAAGATCAATGAGTTCAATAAGTATGATTTGCAAAATGAAATAAAATCCTTGAAGATTTTACACAATTTTTTCCTTAAGTATACACAAAGAAAAACTTTCCCAATTACACTTTTAATATAAACATTTTTTATCAATTCAAATTAAAAAAATAAAAATAAATAAATATAACTCCTCTACAAATTCAAATCCAAAGGGGGTAGGGCATGTATACCTCCATATACTTTACCAGTCAAATAAGGGTGGAGAGAGTTTCATACAAAAATTTGGTGTAGCTTGGTCGTGACCTTAAAAATAGATTATTATTATTATAAACCCTAATAAATTCCTAAAAAAAATAATATCTTATGAACTGATTAATTAGCTTGAGGCTCTAATAATTTACCCTTATTACAATACATGATTGATAAAAAAATACTATAATCGCTACGATTATAAAATTTGAATACAAAACATACAACACTGTAGTGGGTAAAAAGGAAAAGAGAAAAAAAGCCCCTCTTCTCATGAATATAAAGTAACCAACACTTAGAAAACTCTTCATAAACAAACATCAATGTAAGCTTTAACATTAATATAAAGTTGTTCCAACCTCTATTTTTCTACTAGACACACCAATTCAATAAAATTTAAGTACCCTCTAGCATTGAATTTTGAATCCAAAAGCGAGTCTACATTTTTTACAAGCTCTTTTTTATTTATTTTAAATTTTAACTTACATTTTTAACAAGCTCATTTTATTTATTTTAAATTTTAACTTAGAAATTGTCTTTTAAATAGTGTCATACAAGGGTTTAACTTTAAGTTAACAAAAATGTAATATTTAGTTTAAATAAGAAAAACTTAATTCATTCTTTCATTATTTAATCTTTTTCGTTTAACTATCTACCAAAACTATGGAATTGAAATAGAAAAAAATGCAACTATCTACCAAAATTATGGAAGTGAAAGAATAAAAATTGCATTTTATGTGATTATTTTACTTCTGTGCTTGAATATTGCAAAATTTACATTATTATATTTCACTAGATTAGATGACATTAGATAATAAGAAAATTCTTCTCTAATGAGAGTTTATAGAACAATTTCCAAACCTTGCAATTAAATAAATAAAGAAAGAAAAATTAAAAGGTCAGTTCAATTAGTCAACATCAATGTTATTCAACATTTGTCTAGTTTCATGTCAATAGATGTCTAATACAAATTCCCCTACATTAAACCACAAACCTAGATCCATCTTAGTGACCATTATTTCCTTTACCTCCAACGAAAAATGTAATTTAGCTAATTTATAATCAAGTGGCATGCTCTCATGATCCTTGGCCAATTTACAATTTTTGGTTGTATTTATAATGAACTACAGAGAAAAAATGTCAAAAACAAAGAAATACAACAATACATGATTTATATTAATGAAAGAAATGTACAAAGACTGTAAAAATACAGAGTGCAAGACTCGCTAGAATGGTGCCAACTTATCTCTGAGAATAGATGTGACGGCTACGCTCATTCACAAGAACATGCTTACAATGAGTCTCTAAAGGACTTTTTATGATAAACATGAATGCCAAAACCCTATACATCAAAAAACATAACCCTAGGAGATGAAGTGCCAAAAGTCACATGGGCCCCGTTTGGGTAAGTTAGTACATTAACTTCTCGGGGTCATAACTTTTTCATACGATTTTTGTTTTAGGGGCATGATAGCCCATTGGAAAGGTCTTGTTGAGAACTACACATTATTTCATCAAAATCTAATTCCTTCTACAATTTAAATGTCGCAAGACAAGAAAACGTAGTTTAAAACCCCAAAATAGCCCAAGAAGTACATAAAGATGTACTAACATGAAAATTTCCAAAATAAGCTAGTTGGAATAGGTGGGCGGCCACTAGTATCCACCTGGATGTTGTGTAGGGATTCAGGGCATCATTGTAAGAGAAAAATTCACAATTACAAAGAAATTTTCCCATTACAGAGAAACATGATAAACTAAAAACTGTTAAGATGAGCCATTTGGAATTTGGAACATGTGTGTGGCCACCAATATCCACCTGGATTAGTCCTTCCCCCTTAGGAAGAAATGGTATCCATTGCGTTGAGTGCATGGGGAAGAGGGGAAATATTTTTCTGAATATGAATCTTGGTGAGTTGCATGCCTTGTTGGAGAAGTTGCATTTCTTGGTCTGTGGAAGGCTATCACAAACTTTTTGTTGGCGGGGTTGAATCTGTCCCACCAACTTGTTATATTTGGGATTGACGGGGCATTGTGTAGGCACCATTGTAGGTGAAGAAACAATATATTATTTCTTCTATGCAATCTTCTTCTGCTGGATAGAAGGTGTTGAGGTTGTAGTGGTTGTAGGTGCCTTCTATGCATCCTTTGAACAAACTGTGAAGAGGATGAGTTTTGCAGTATGAGAGATTACCTTGCGGAATTGTTTTGGTGGAATAGTAGTTATAACTACCTATGGTATCCTATAGAGTTGACCCCCCAGAGTAGTAATGACACTACGAGGTTGAGACTCATAAAAAACATGATGTTTCCACAGATATGGTTGGCCCCCAAAAAAACCACAAACATGAAGAGGGGAAACATCACGCACTACCTCATCCTTGAAGGGATAGATTCGATAGGACATGTGACACTATTGGATGACATGAATATATCATCCCTCGTGAAGCCACCTGATGTTGTATGGCTGTGGGTGTGGTGTTTTCGACAACCCCAATAGTTTTATGACCTCAGCTGAGATGAGGTTATTCTGGATATCTCTATCAACAATGAAGTGCAATGGGGTCCCCTTCACCCACATTTGTGAATGAAAGAGGCACTCTCACTATTCAGTATCTACTAGTTCTTCTGGTTGAATTATTGTGGTCACGACAATAGAACTAGGATTTGTGTCAATGATTTGTTTGTTTTCAATATTTTATGGATTGGATTTTGAATCAGGGTTTGGCTCCTTGTCTTTGACCTCAACCACCAATGACTATTTTGAGTGACATTCATCGGTGTTGTGCAAGGGGATTTTGTGGAATTCACACCACTTTCCAATGCCATTCTTCACCTTTCCTTTACCCTTCTTTTCCTGTGTCTTGTACTGGTTGTCAAAAGGTTGTTGGTTAGGGATATTTTTACCATGTCTTGGTTTTTGCATATTTGTAGACCCAAACTCCCATTTGTTATGGTTCCTAAATTTCTGCTCAATTTTGACAACATATCGATAAGCATCTCCCAATGATGAGATTTTTAGGAAATCCATTTCAGTTTGGGTGTACCTATGCATAGCCCCACATTATGATGTCACTCAAAGTTTTTGATACCCAGCTTGGTGTGCAAGGTATGGAAGTTATTTTTGAACTAAGACACCATTTGTCTTCACCTCATGTACTGGTCTTCATATTTATCAACAGGGTAGTATTGTTCCTTGACCACATCCAAAAAAGATTCCAAGTGGGCTCGACCCCATATATTCTAGATTGCTCTGTGGAAATTTGCTCCTAGTAAGGTTCCTACCAATGTCTGACATGGGGGAGAGCCTTGAGGAGTGCAAAGGTGATCTTTTCCCTGTCGAAAAATTTGTGAACAAAAAAATAACCTTCTAGAATATTCAACCATTTTTCTAAGGCATCCACATCTATCTGACCTTCAAATA
>JASDQU010586898.1:116672-127555 GCA_032191745.1 Picea mariana | reverse complement strand
ATGGTGGATATTTGTAAGAGATCTTACATTATTAATGCAATAAAGGAATATTGTTTTCTGGGGTTTTTCTCCCTGTACATGGTTTCCCTAGGGTATATGTGTTGTTGATATGCATGTTTACTTATCTACATAATTATTGTTATTCGATTATGATTTGAAATTGTTGAAGTGTATTAAGCTGGAATCAAAGTATTGAAGAAAATAAAAGAATTAATCTGCATAAGAAATCAAGCTCATAATCTAACAATAACCCCACCCACTTTTGATATAAAATACTACTCATTGCTACAAGAATTTAGTGGTTGTGTGGGCTAGGAATTTCATCAAACAGTTGGTTGATATACCAATTTCCACTATAAAAATTCCCTTATTTGACTATTGTAAGTTTATTTCTAGTGTAGGACTTTTGTCAAACACTTTGTTGACAAACCCAAGCCCACATTAACCCCCTTAATTGTTGTTGATATGTTTGTATGCTTGTTGGTATGTGTTTTGATGTGGGTTTTCAATGAGTAATTTTGTCAAACATTTCACACAACGCATAATAAAATGGACACAATAGAGGTTTTTATTGTATGTAATAGAAAAGAAGGGGTACAAGACATTTGCAAAATGATAACTATTTTATTCCATACCGTAAAAACAACTATAGATTTACAAATACAATCAAATATACAATAAAATAACCCAACAATACCAATCTGATATATTTTATATTTCTGACCTGTAGATGTCCAAGCTTGTATAACACTAAGATTTTGAGACATCCCCTATAATAGATGAAACTGGACAATGATGGAAGTGTTGGGATCACCCCACTTAAGCTCCACGAAAAACCAACAGTTGTCACAACCTGTAGCAGTTGTTTTGGGCAACAAGAACACTGTTGTAATAAACCCTTGGAACACCACTATTTTACAAAGACAAGTACAAGTGATATACATAATTGAAGAGAGTTGTGAAACCCCTATCGGTGTTGGACTATCCTCCTTATGAAACCCACTATATGCTGCTATTGTCACCTCTAGATCAAGACAAAATGTAAATTGATTCACCCATTCTTTCAGTAATATACCAACAATAAATTGGCCCTCTTCTCTTTTGATGTCATGGTCTGCCAAAACTACCACAACCCACTTATTTTGGTGCCATGAATCTACTGTAGGAGATGGTGACTTCTCCTAAAACCCTCTTGGCCTAAATGACCTCCCAAATCAATGGCTAGAGTGGAATCTTTCACCAATGAAACCAAATCTAGGGTTTTACTCCAAACCCTAAGCCTCCAAAGATCCTTGAGCTCTCCACAATCTCAACTCAAAACATAACATGCATAATGAGAGGAAATGAACCCCTATCTCTTCTTTATACCCCTCTCACCTTTTTTCTCCTTAAATGACTTTTAATTCATCTTTTAATATTTTCTCTAAAATCACTTTATTAATTTATTTATCTTTTTAACCCCAGAAAGTGATTAATTTTCCTTTATGATTTCTCCTACCACTAAAATTCACTTTTCATCATCCTATCCTGTAGATATTTTCACCCTGGTTCCAACGAGCAATTATACTAAGGTATTTCTCCGAGAAACAAGCTCTAAATAATACCTTTAGTGTAATTAATTAAAATATGCTCAATAATAACCCTGTTTTATGAAAATCGTTGGAATGCAACGAAACCAAAGGAAAGTTGTGTGGAAATGGTCATGATGATGAATAATGGAAGATAAAATAGTTGGTCCCATCACATATGATAATTAAAGTGACTTCTAAGGTTATTTTATCTATTAATCATAGAGTCACTTTATAACCTTATTTTAATTAACTAATGTCACATTTATAATTTAGCTTTAATAAGCTAGTGACATCAATTAATCTCCATAGTCTCCCCTTTCCCACTGATTATAGTCTACGGGGAGAGTGTATAGGCTAATCTGTCACCCTCCATGTAGTCAGTTGGAAAGGGAAATTACAATCCTCCCTTCCCAAAATTGCTTGTCCTCAAGCAATTGTTGAACAAAGCTCTGCCAAATGTGGCTCTCACTCCATGTAACATCCTCTACGAGCTTGCCTCCTACCATGAATTTGTGCCCTGAGTCTATGATCGATGGTATCGATTTCCCTATGATAACCTACACTAGTATGCTCCCCACCATAAATGTGAACACACTATCTATGACTGAAGGTCTCCCTAAATAAATTGTACCATTTTCCCATTGTCTCTGCTTGGATATCCCCTCATAAGATTGTCACATCATCAATGGTTGTGACTCTCTAACTATTTTTCTATGCATGCCACCATGTCCCAACACCATATCCATTTGTTTTGTTGAAGAATCCTTAGGATAATTAGTGGTCATGCCCCTTAGAAATACCCTTTTTCCTCCTGCAATACTAAACTCCATGTTCATTTTTTGGTAGTCCTGAGAGATCGTCCCTAAAGTATTGATCCAATGTACTCCCAAGACAATATATGTGTCCTCTAGATCCAACACAAAAAAAAACATCTGCCACTATATGGTTGCCCATGGAAAACTCTAGGTGTTGAATCCATTGTGTGCATGTCATATTGTGTCTACCTGTCACCAACACTCTGAAATATCCAATATCAATTGTAGGTAAACCCAGATTCCTGACTAATCTTGAGTCAATGAAGTTGTGGGTGGCCCCACCATCAATCAAGATCGTGGCTCGTTGTCCCTGTACTCCTCCCCTAATCATGAATGTATGAAAATTAGGAATGGTCGGTAGGGAGGTGATATTCATCCCCTTATCCTCTCCATGGGGCCGCTCCTCATCATGGTCACACATTGTGCCCTGATTCTGTCACTCTCCCCCAACTTCATCACTTTCAGAATGTACTTGACCATCCTCCAAACACATGTGACTCAACTGCCAAGATTTTCTGCAAATGTAACAAAGACCCTTCTATCTCAATTCCATCTGAGTCTCTTCGTCTATATGTTCTATCCCATAACTCTTTGTCTGTAAGGATATCCTATTTGTTCTTTGTCAATGTGCGGAAATTCTATATGTCTAGTGCACCATGTGCGACATACCATCCATGGAACACTCCATCCTCCAAGATCTGTCTGAGATCCTATCTATGCTATGTCGATGTGAGAGAAATCTATATGTGACCTTCTTTGCGGTAAATACATCACCTGTGTCACGTGCTCTCCTCCAAGATATATCTAAGCTCTTGTCTGATCCTATGGAAGAAAAAATCTCCATTCTCCATTCCTCACACCCTAAGCCGTAAATTTTCATTTCTCTGTTGCACCTCTTGGGACCAAGCCCACACTTATTGCGGAAATAGTTTTCTAACTACATGGATCTGTGGAAATCATCTATCAAGTCCTTGTACTCTCTCTAATACTTCTGAAAGATATCTCTTGACTCTATCTCACCTGTCTGTGGTGCATCTAGAAAATTCAGTGTAGTAGACCTAAGTGTCATTCCACTGATAAAGTACATGTGCCACCTTAGATCTACTGTCACTCGTTGTCTAGTACATGTATCCACTATGTGAGGAACTCACACCATGATCTCTCTTGCCTCCCCCAATCACGACAAGTGTCCTCCAATATTGGTGGTCAAGCCTGCTCTCTCCACCATCGTCCATATTGTTGTTGTTGTGAGTTTATTCCTCAATGCCTGTTCTCTGTTGTAAGGGAGTGGAATAATCTCCACTAGGAGCTCCATTCTCCACCAAGTATGCATCATTTTTATCCTCCAATGCCTGCCTTTGCATATCACTGTACAACTATGTAAGCTCATTCCCACTACTTCTCACTACTACAGTCCCCAATATGCCATTGTCAACCATTGTGCCTCCTGGTAACATATTGTGGCTATGAATACTACCTACCAATGTAGATCCTGTAAATCTGGTAACCCTAGACATCACTCTGGGTCTTGGATGTATCATTGTATCACTCAATCCATGAGTGTCAACTATCTCTAGACACTGAATGGATGTGTCCCCTTCTGCACTGTCTCCACTAGCTGCGAGTGGATACTCAAATGTCTCATCGTAAGTAAAAAATGAGCTCTTTAAAGGTAGTGACTCCTGCAACTCCTATGCATCGATAACCTCTGTGTCAAACCCGTCTGCAACCACCTGTGAGTCTGGACACTCCTCATGATCACCCATCACCTGAGGCTCCTCCAACCCATGAAGTGTCTCCATCAAATTGTCCCTATCACCGATATCCTCCTGAGATAAGGTTGATATGTATGACTGGTCATCCTATGAAATGGATGAAGGAGATACTTGTCTCAACTCCTCTCTAAGCTGCTCCACCTCATTCTCTTTCTCCCCTAGCGCCCCATGGTACATATTTCCAATCGCTAGAAGGTGATATCTATCCATAAGGAGATGTTGATAGTTGAACCTCATCACTGACACTGCCTCTCTGAGTGTATGAATATCCACAATGGTAAACTCATCTCCCCAACCATCCTACGCCACAGTGGCTCTCCAAAAACACTCTACCACCAAGGCATGTGTATCATCAAAGTGTGTCATGGATTCTTTAATATTCCATTCACTAACCTTCAGCTGCCCTGCAAAATGGTGTGGTTCATAAGCACAAACATCTCAATCATGTTGAATATCTAACCCATTAGTGCTACTACCCATGTTAAGTGTGGAATCCACAAAAAAACACTCCCTGAAATCTCTTGTGTTACTCTAATCCTCAGTCATGCACACCTCCTGTGAAATAATAACAGTACCCAAGGGTAACTCGCCTAATGCCAATGCTTCAACACACTTAGGTGTACTCACACCCAAGCCACCATATACCTCATCACAAGGTGAGGATGCTACCTCCTCCTCATGACCTGATGTGAAAGAAAATTGTCCATCATATGTGTTGGTGTCTTTACCCTCAGGGGACAATTCTAGTGGTGTACTAAGGTGTGTTGTATGGTCATCTTTATTGCACATATCTTCAGCGTGTCTGGATGCATGCACCTCAAAAGTGTCCACCTCATCATCAACCTTCCTAACCTTGGATGTTTTGTCCTTCTTCCCTATTGATAATTGTGGTCTCTTCCACATAGGGTGCTCCAACAACCTTGTCATGTTTTTCTAATATTCAAGCATAAGTGGATAATTTTTTTTTATAAATTCTCCATTGGTCATCATCTTGACTCCCTACTAACTATTGAATTAGAGTACTATGAGTGTTGGTCCCTTAATTATGGAAATCTAAAATATTTATGCACACTAAATTCCCCACACTTGTTGTTGTATGTCCCATTATTCCTTTGCAATCCTTTAAAATGTGCATGTTGTTTCCATTCAAAACCTTACAGCTGTCTAGGACCATGCTCTGGTACCACTGTAATAACCCCACCCACTACTAATATAAAATACTACTCATTGCTGCAATAATTTAGTGGTTGTGTGGGCTAGGACTTCCATCAAATAGTTAGTTGATATACCAATTTCCACTATAAAACTTCCCTTATTTGACTGTTGTAAGCTTATTTCTAGTGTAGGACTTTTTTCAAACACTTTGTTGACAAACCCAAGCCCACAATAACCCCCTTAATTGTTGTTGATATGTTTGTATGCTTGTTGGTATGTGTTTTAATGTGGGTTTTCAATGAGTAATTTCATCAAATAGTTCACACAACTCATAATAAATTGGACACAATAGAGGTTTTTATTGTATGCAATAGCAAAGAAGGGGTACAAGCCATTTTCCAAATGATAACTATTATATTCCCTGCTGTAACAACAACTATAGATTTACAAATACAATCAGATATACAACAAAATAACCCAACAATACCAATCTGATATATTTTATATTTCTGACCTGTAGATGTTCAATCTTGTATAGCACTAAGATTATGAGACAACCCCTATAATAGATGAATCTAGACATCGATGGAAGTGTTGGGATGACCCCACTTAAGCTCCACGAAAAAACAACATTTTTCACAACCTGTAGAAACCCCTTTGGGCAGCAATAGCATTGTTGTAATAAACCCTTGGAACACCAATATTTTACAAAGAAAAGTACAAATAATAAACATAATTGAAGAGAGTTGTAACAACTCTATCGTTGTTGGGATATCCTCCTCATGAAACCCACGATCTGTTGCTATTGTCACCTGTAGATCAAGACAAAATGTAAACGAATGCGCCCTCTCTTTCAATAATATACCAACAATAAATTGGCCCTCTTCTCTTTTGATGTCACGGTCTGCCAAAACTACCACAACCCACTTATTTTGGTGCCACAAATCTACTATAAAAGATGGTGACTTCTCCTAAAACCCTCTTGTCCTGAATGGCCTCCCCAATCAATGGCTAGAGTGGAATCTTTCAACATCGAAACCGAGCTTGATCAGCTAGGGTGGATCTCTCATCACCAAAACCAGATATAGGGTTTTACTCCAAACCCTGAGCCTCCAAAGCTCCTTGAGCTCTCCACAATCTCAACTCAAAACATAACATGCATAATGAGAGGAAATGAACCCATATCTCTTCTTTATACCCCTCTCACTTTTTTCCTCCTTAAATGACTTTTAATTCATCTTTTAATATTTTCTCTAAAATCACTTTATTAATTTATTTATCTTTTTAACCCGAGAAAGTGATTAATTTTCCTTTATGATTTCTCTTGCCACTGAAATTCACTTTTCATCATCCTATCCTGTATATATTTCACCTCGGTTCCAACGAGCCATTACACTAAGGTATTTCTCCCATAAACAAGATCCAAATATTACCTTTAGTGTAATTAATTAAAATATGCTCAATAATAACCTTGTTTTACGAAAATCATCGGAATGCAACATAACCAAAAGCAAGTTGTGTGGAAATGGTCATGATGATGAATAATGGAAGATAAAATAGTTGGGCCCATCACATACGATAATTAAAGTGACTTCTAAGGTTATTTTCTCTATTAATCATAGAGTCACTTTATAACCTTATTTTAATTCACTAGTGTCACCTTTATAATTTAGTTTTAATAAGCTAGTAACATCAATTAATATCCATAATCTCCCCTTTTCCACTGATTATAGCCTACGAGAAGAGTATATAGGCTAATTTGTTATCCCCTCTGTATTCATTTGGAAAGGGACATTACAATCTAGAGATTTCATGGAAAATCTAGTATGGAATTTAATCCTTCGTGACCTTGAAACTTGATCTGGGTGTTTTTCATGTAAATCTTGTATTGGAATTTAATCTTTTACTTACCTTGAAACTTCATTGGGTGGTTCATACAAATTTGGTATTAAAATTTAATCCTTTACATACCTTCCCACATGTGGGTGTGTCTGATCTTCCTTTATGTGAGTTGATTCTACAAAATAATTATAAACCTTAAACATCTAAGATAAAATTGAAGTTAATGTATTGTTGTTATTTAATTAATATTGACACTGATATTAAGTAGTGTTTAATCATTATGCAAGATATTATAATTAAATTACAATATTATCTCATGCTAATTAGACCGAGCAAATTTTAAGAGATTTACAGTATTATCTTATGCTAATTAGACCAAGCAAAATTGAGAGATCAAATATGATTCAGTCTTTCTATTGAAATGTGTGGATAATAAATTAAGTCGAGGATGGATAATATAGAATTTAATAAATTGAATTGAATAGAAATGTTAATGACTTCGGAAAGCTTAATAGTTTACTCACTATGAAATTAAACCCAACATATAAAGTGCTCAAGTCAGATGAAAGATCCTCATCACCAATCTGATGCAACAAGTTCATATAAAATGAATTTAATTGAACATCATAACTATTGGTAAACTTAGATGCAAGAGTAACTCTTATTCAATGGTTTTGTTTAAATGGGTTGAAATTTAATACATTAACTTATTAAGTCCAGATTAAAACATGACTGCAACTCTTACATGCGAATAATTATTTGAGGTTCAATTATTATATTCGATGGGTGAAATTTTATTTCAAATGGGTATGCAGTAATTATCTATGGAATTAGTCTAGGCTTGGTCTATATTCTTTATGCATTTGATTTTTCATGAAATAACGTTGATGAAAAGTTAAGAGATATTAATGCAAAGTTTCAAGTGTTGTTATAAGAATGAAAACTAATGCTTAACTCTGTACAAAAATAGTGAACTCGGTGGAAGAATAGAATTTATTAATTAAGTTATTTTATTATAATTTTATAGTTGGATTTTAATACATTTTTTTAATATTTGTCACATTTTCACTCTTATATATGGGGGTGGGGTGGGACAAATATTAGAGAAATGTATTATACATTTCTCTAACATTTGCCCCACCCCCACTTTCTAAATGTATAATACATTTCTTTAATATTTGCCTCATCCTCACCTCCACCCTCATCCCATATATGAATAATATATTTCTTTAATATTTACCCTATCCCCACCTTCTAAATGTATAACACATTTCTCTAATATTTGTCCTACCCCCACCCATAAATAAATAATACATTTCTCTAATACTTACCCCACCCCACTCCCATATATGAAGGTGGAGTTGGAACAAATATTAGAGAAAGGTATAATACATTTCTCTAATATTTGCACAAAAATATAATTTATTAGTTAAGTTACTTCATTATAATTTTATAGTTTTACTTTCTAATTGAATACAAATTCTTTTAATTATGTTATTAATTTAATTTAATTTTATTATTAATATTAAGGAAGTTTATGAATTTAGAAATAGGAAATAAAATGAATTCTTATTTTATATGTCCATGATTCCTTAAATTGTAATTTAAAAATTAATAGCTCGAGTGAGTTGGGTAGACCTAAATTGTGAAACTTATTCCACACATATACTCTAATGGAATATTAGTTGATCATAAAATTTATAATGGATCTCTTTTGTCGTAACCTGTTCGAAGGATTGATTATTAAAATTGTTGGAAAAGGTATATGAATAAGATTAAATTTTTTACATCATTAATGATTAATAATTGTAGGATGTGTGTGACATTACATTCATAAATTTTGTTTAGATAAGGATTTAAAGTAAATTGTAAGTATGGTTATTAACTACAACTTTATGATTAATTGTTATATTTAGTTATAAAAAATTATATATATATATATATTAAAAATGGTTATTATTGATGACATATATAGAGAGGGGGATGCGTTGCAAGTTTCTGAAAATAAGAATACATATATAGGTTTTGAGGACTATTTGAAGTTGAATTCTTTTCTTATATTTTAATTATAAAAAAAATTATTAAGAATTTTTAGATGAGACATTATATTTAATAAGAGAAAATGTTAATGAATGAATATACATATTGTGCATTATATCAATACAAATTGTAAGGAACATAAATTAATGGTGTTGTAAAAAAAAAAAAGTACTTCTAAGAAGAATAAATGTATATAGGATTTTAATAATGATGATGATTATATTTCACAACCTTTCGCAATCATGGTTAAGGTGGACTTAACCTAGTTGCAATTCTTTGCGAATTATAAGCATTTAGACAGAATTATTTTATACTGTAAGGTATGTTTGCATAATATTATACAATCTTGCATGACAAAAACATTAGCTTAATGTTACATAAGCTTGTGTTTTGTTGACGAACCTCATATTGCAACCTTACGCAAATTTAGACAAACTAACGTTGATGAATTATATGGTGTAAGCTTGTAGTTAAATTAATCTCATAATTATTTAATTCACTGAATTAGATTGGTAGATGATTGTATAAAGTTGCAATCTTGCGAAAAAAAAATGTCACAATTTCGAGGTTATCTTGGGCGAGCATTACATATACAAAGGTGATTTAGGAATTGATGATTGTATAGAGTATATAAGGCTAACATAAAACACATTTGTATATATGTATTTATTGATTCATGTATATATAATTAATGGTCAACGTAATATATTATTCAAAAAAAAAACTAAACATTGTTATAAATATTTAAAAAAATGCATTTTAGAGAATTAAATTATATGAAAATACCCTTACCAATAAAATATTGCTAGTTACTATGGCATCATCAATATCATATTTGGCAACTTATATAGGGGAATTTTTCCAACTAACTTGTGTAACATTAGATAATATTACAAGACTTACAAAACAAGTTGAATGTACAAGATCTTTTTGAATGTGGTTGCCATTAGGGTAGCCTTATGTTCACTCTTTTATTTTCCTTTCATCTTCATTATGTCTATTTCTTTAATTGTCTCACCTTGATAAGAATTTATGGTAGTAGGTGGGATCCAAATCTCTCTAAAGGATGGGTCCTCTTCCTCCTTGAATGCTCTCTGTAATGTTGATGGATGGAGAAACCTTGGCTCTTTAGTGAAAAAAACAAACAAGTAGGAGGGAAATGAATGGTAGAGGTGAAAGAGAGAGATGTATGATCTCCAAGTTCATTCCTTCAATATAACTTTACAATATTTTTATTTGTTACAAATGCATCCCCATGGATTTCTTTTATAGGAAAGACTTGAGCTCCAATGGTAAATTAACTCCAAAGTGAATGCTCCTCATTCACAAGTGGGTTCCCATGTGCTTGATTACACCCCTTGGGAGGCCAAAGGACCAAGCATTCATGATATGGAAGCTCAAACTAGTCATATATACCACCCTAGCACCACTTAACGAAGCCTTTTTTCATTAATATGTTATCGTAGTTGAATTCCACATTTACTAGGATAAAATGGGTCTTGAAGGATTTTTTGCATGACTCATGCTATTTAATGGATGAATAGTTGTGTGATTAAAGAAGTTGTCAACTAAAGGTTTGAATATGGTTAGTAGGGTGCAAAATAGTCATGGGGTTGTATGATGTCATCCATTATGCTAATTATTATGAACTGGTGATTCCTTCTAGTATAATCACTTAAATTTCA
>JASDQU010586898.1:95917-107332 GCA_032191745.1 Picea mariana | reverse complement strand
TTTGCATGACTCATGCTATTTAATGGATGAATAGTTGTGTGATTAAAGAAGTTGTCAACTAAAGGTTTGAATATGGTTAGTAGGGTGCAAAATAGTCATGGGGTTGTATGATGTCATCCATTATGCTAATTATTATGAACTGGTGATTCCTTCTAGTATAATCACTTAAATTTCATAAGTGAGTGAAATTTATGTGATAATAGAGAATAAGAAGAGAAAGAAGAAGGAAGGAGGATTTGGAGAAAAAGAGGAATTGAAAGAAGAGTAAGAAGTAAAAATAAAAGAAAAAGAGGAGGAACAATGAATGATAAAATAAAAGGAGGAGAAGAATAAGAGAAGACGGTAATGATAAGAAGAAAAAGAATAAGGAAGGATGAAGAGACAAATTGGAAGAGGAAGGATGATTTGGGGATTGAAAAAGAGGAAGGAGGAGGAGGATTTAGGGAATATGAGGAAGATTAAAGAGGAGGAAGAGGAAGAAAGTGAAGGAAAGGAGGAGGAGGAAGAGATCATCCCAATCCCTTAAGATTCTTCATTATTTGAAATTTTATATTTAATATATTCTATTTTTTTGCTAGTAGAAATACATCAAGGGGAAATCTACATATATATCCCCAAAAACTCATATGCAATTATTTTCTTAAAAACCCAAACTTAATTCTCATGTATAATTTATGCAATCAATCCAAAACTTTAAAAACCAAAAAAATCACAAGCCCTACCCAAAAACTCATATGCAATTATCTTCTTAAAAACCCAAACTTGTTTCTCATATATACCATTCATGCAATAATCCAAAACCTTAAAAACCAAAAAATCACACTAAGCATGGTAAATTATACAAACTATTTTTTTTTTTTGGGAAAACTAAATATAGTAGGAGATTCTCATATTTGATCTAGTGGGGCACCTGATAAATCTCTACTAAACCTAGATGCTTTCCACAATATTCAAACCACAAGTTTACATAAGATCCAAACAAGGAACTGTGGAATGAAATGAGAGTAGTGACTTTAAAATCACTTAAAACCAAAATGAAGGAACAAAAAGTGGCTTTAAAATCACTTAAAACCAAAATGGCAAAAGAAAATTAATAAACATATTTTTCTTTCTTATGTCATTTGTGTTGGAAAAAGAAAAACTCATAAAACAAATTATGTACACGACAAAACTAAACAGATGCATTGTTTTCATCAATTTCCTCATACAATGATGAAAAAAAGATGGCTTTATTTCTTATGTCAATTGTGTTGAAAAAAAAAATCATAAAAAAAAATTATGTACAAGACAAAACTAAACATATGCATTGTTTTCATCAATTTCCTCCTACAATGATGAAAAAAAAATGGCCCTATTGTAGTACCCTAAAAAAATGGCCCTATTGTAGTACCCTCATTTGTTCATTATTGAGTATCTCAAGAGACAACGCTTCTCCAAGGAAGAGAAGTTGTTGCACCCCATTTTGGATTTTAGCATTTACTGTTGTGTTCCCTCATGTCTTGAGGTTGATTATTTGGATATTACCTTTATTATGGTGATTTACCAGTGGTGTTTGTTTTTTTTTTTTTTTATGTAGATGCATAATCAGAAAGACCTTAGCAGATTGTGATGTTCATTTGGTTGATTATGTGGCTAGGATAATGTTTTGATGTGTCATTTTAATTATAGATATGAGTTCATATTATGATATGATGTTATATTCAATAATTTAGGATGCACGTGATTATTAATGGAATGAAATGATAACTAATTGAGGACTTATTGTAAATATGTTAATTATGTAGTCTTAGACCTGTACTAAGACTTATACTAATTGAGGTCAAATGTTTTAACACCCTACTTTAGTGTTTATTATGTTTCACCAATACTTTATTTAAGGAGATTATTTGATTAACATTATGATGCTTGATTTGAAAATTGTGTTTTGGACTTATTATTTCTTTGATGATTGTTTTCATGGTGACTATTGATTACTATGTCCTTGAATAATTCATTTAATGATTAATTATGGTTCATGTTTTGATATATACTATGGTGTTCATTGGTAAGCTAATCTTTCTACAATTTATGTCCATGGGACCCACATTGACTTGTATTAGAGGATGTAAGTAGTTAAGAAGGATATTAATTGAGTTGTAGAGATTTTTCTCAAGGGATAAGACATCTGCTCAATGAGGTTGGACTACCTAGTCCTAGTGCCTAAAAAGTCTTGGAAGGGTAAAATTGACTTGAAATTTCTTCTTAAGTTGATATGGGGTAAGAATACTAAGATGGATGAAATTTATTTCACCTTCTACCCCCATTTTCTGACACTTGTAATTCATCTCCTAAGCCTAATTTCTCTCTAAGTGTACTCAGGAAGAAGGAATTAGAAGGAGAAGAGACATTCTTGGGAGGCCATTGTTATCTTGTGAGAGATTAGGTAAAGAGAGGTTTTCCTTGTGTTTGGGGTTTGGTTGTTTGTCGATTATTGTGAATCATTGCCTTGAGATAGATAGTTTTGTTGATTGTGATTTGATAAGAGAAGTCTAATCATTTCTCCATCATTGTTTGTGTTGATAGATGAGTCTAGGAGTGTACCTAACCAATTTGAGATACTACTGCTCATTGGGCCTTAGAATTTATTTTTGGGCCCTTGGGACTCCATAGATAAATATGGTACTTGACCAACTAGGGGTATTTATCAAGACTATGAGAAAAAATGGCACGTGAATGGAACAAATCCATCCATGAGTTGATAGTCATTTTTCCAAGAAACAAACTAGTAAGTAGGATTAGATTTATGACCACAAAATAAAACTTTGAAAACACAAGGGTAGTCATAGAAAAAAAAGGGGGGGCGGGAAGGGGGGGGATGAATCGCTAGTGTCTCCATTTCCCTATTTTTAAAACAATGGACTATTTTAGGGATATTTTAGTGATAATGTTTTCCCAAGTGTAGGTCCCACCTTTCCATAGAATGAAGAATATTATCACCAAGTGACATCTTACAATATAGGTGACCTATCACCTTAAATTAGTTGAAAATGCATAATGTAACAAACACTCCATTCCCCACATGCAATAAATAACTCGTAGACAAAGAAACAAACACTCTATGTCCTATCATATTGAACAAAGGGTAAGCACAAAATCCCATGTTACCTTCTTCCAAAAATGGTGTATGGAATTACTTGGGTATATTTCCTTTGTACCTCTATTTGAGCATCTCAATGTTGGGTTTACATAAAATAAGACATATGCAACACTGGTTGGTGTTGGATTATTGAAAGGGGGGGTGAATCAGTAATAGAACAATTTAATCCTTTTTAACCATATAATGCAAATGTTATATCAATGTAGAATTATCATCCAATAATTGTAAAGTAAATAAACAATGAACAATCATACACATACACAGTACACCAGTGTTTTTACTTGGAAACCCAAAGCGGGATAAAACCATAGAATGTTTTTTTCTTATATGTCTTGAAGAATTACATTCATTGGAAGCACCAACTTCCTTTGTTTTCCAGTTACAATTGGAAGGAGTCTCCAACCCCCTAGTTTCTCAGGCTACAACCTAAAGGAAGATCCAACTCCCCAATTTTTTTGCTACAACCAGAAGGAGGCTACAACCCCCTATGTTCTCCGGATACAACTGGAAGGTGGCTACAACCACCTGTCATTTCCCCATTCAACCACCCTAATGTTGAAGTAGAATGATGGAACCACTGTCACACTATCACTATGATATATACCATTGTAAACTTGTACCAATCAACCTGTAATCAACCTGTACCATAAAAAAGTGCATCAACCATGCACCAACCTGTACAAAACAACATGTAATCAACCAGCACCATAAACAAGTGCATCAACCATGCACCAACCTGTACCTCAACCTGTAATCATCATGTACCATAAACAAGTGCATCAATCATAAACCAACATGTACCTCAACTTGTACCATCAACGAGTGCATCAACCTTGCACCAAATATGTACCAATCATGCATCAAATACACATAAACTATGACTCATCGAAATGTACCAACATTATCAATTATACACCTCATGTATGTGCCAACTCATCAACTACTTATATCAACCATGTACCCAACATGTACCTCAACCATATACCAAATACATATACCAGTATAACCATCAAAAGTTCTCTATAAATACATCACACTATCCATAACCAAATATCATAAACCATTACATCAAACCATGTGTCGCAACCTCACTATTATACAACCTCTATCTGTAACATACTTCAACCAAAATCCCTCATCAATTTCACCATCCAAATCTCATTAATAACTTTGTAATAGACTTGGTGTATATGATCACATACATGCAAAACTTCCTTAACTTTAACAACAAGAGACTAGCATTTTATCAAACTTTACTTTAGTCTCACATGACTAATTTTGGATTAGTCAACAACCCTAACTTGCAATAATCATAACTATGTACCTATAATGAATAAGATATGAAAATGGTACACAATGTTCTTCATTGTCTTTTCTGCAATTCCTCCATATTTCACTACTTGGAACGTCTTAGAAAAGGAGTTATAGCAAAAATGGCATACCTTGTTGAATTTTGGCTTATTCTATAGATTGAACTTGTAGAGAATGACCCACACAGAATATTTTCTTTATAGATATGAAAATAGTACACAACATACTAAAGACTGTACTCTAACCAATATTTTTGGTCTTACTAAATTTGGATCTATTATGAAGAAGTTATGACGTTTTTACCTGAAACATCTATTTTAGACTAGTTTCAGGACTAGCCACAAACTCTATTTTCCACGGAGTGTAACTCCAAAAATACAATGACCCAAAAGTTGAAATTTTTATCACAACTACTTGGATATGTTTCCTCAACGGTCTTCCAATTTCACAGTCTGAATCATTCTAGAAAAATGGTTATTGCAAAAATGGCGAGATGACCTGTAAATAACATGCCTTAGAAAGCATCATCAAAAGAAGTTATCCTCCCTTGAATTTTGGCCTTGTTTACTTCACCTTCCCTATAAAATGAGATATCCTTGCCTCTTATTTATAATTTTATGTAGCTTCCTCAAGGGGTTACCTTCTAACCATCTTAAACCACTTTCATTATTTTAGGGTTAACCCACTTCTAACCACTTGTCCACTTAGTTTTTCTCCATTAACTTTATTATTTAAATAATTTATTTTGTATCTACTTTGATTTATAGTACACTCATCACTTCACTTTATTATTTAAATAATTTCTTCTTTGCAAACACTTTGACTACTTTGACCTTTGGGGGCTTCTAAATGACTCATGAGGGTTTTCCAACTTCACATGGCCATAACTCTCTAACTGTGAGGAGTTATGTGACGTTCCACATACCACTAGAAATGGCATGACATGTACTATTCATATAGAATAGTATTACCTACAAATATCTCAAAACTCATACCATTATCCATAAAACAAACTTGGGTCTATTAACCAAACCTTTGTGCTACCATAATTTTCTACCGGACTTTCTTCAAGGGTTGAAATCAATGACAACCAACCCAATTAATCAACAATATCCCCCTTTGGAATTGATGGCAACACTCTGATGCAATACTGAAGTCATGTCATGCAATACTAAAGTCATATCATTCATGCTCCCCATAGAACCATGCCTTTGTCCTCTGCATCTGATAAATTTCTCCCCCTTTGTCAACAATGGAAAAGGTATAGGGGCTGCTCCCCCTAACTAAAATTTCCTTAGGGATACTCCCTATGACTGAACTCTTCCTGAAACTAATCTCCCGACCTGAACTGTCCTCTTTATGGTGCTTCCTCTTGTATATCTAATACATATAAGATAAGCATTCAAAAGCATTCATTTTGGAGTAGAAATTACTCCAAGTCTCTGGCGAAGATACTCAAAGGCTTCTCTTGGAAGCGGTTTTGTAAATATGTCTGTCACTTGTTCTTTTGTGCCCACATATTAACTCTGATGTTCTTCTCTGCAACATGTTCCCATAAAAAGTGATACTTGATTGGAATGTGCTTCGTCTTGGAGTGCATCATCGGGTTCTTTGAGATACCGATGGAAGTTGTATTATCACAATAGATTGGAATGGGATCATCATACTCAACCTGTATATCTGTCAGAGTTTATTTCATCCATAGAACCTGTGTACAACATGTTGTTGTTGCAATATACTTTGCCTCAACTGTAGATAAGGATACTGATGATTGTTTCTTGCTTAGCCATGATACTAAACACTCACCCAAGTAGAACGTTGCTCCACTGGTGCTTCGTCGGTCATCAATGCAACATGATCAATCTACATCTATGTAGGAAATAAGTGATAGATCCTTTCCTTTTGGATACCATAATCCAAACTCTTCTATTCCTTTGAGTTATATGAAAATCCTCTTCACTGCTAATATATGTAATTCCTTTGGTGTTGCTTGAAATCATGCCACCTGTCCAACTGCCTGTGTATGGATGTTGTCACATATAGTACACTTCCAATCATTGACCTATATTTCCTCTAGTCTGTAGACTTTGAATCATCAACTTTTCTCAACTTGTAACTGGTTTTCATAGGAGTGATAACTGGTTTGCAATCTTCCATTATGAACCTCTTTATAAGTTCTCTGATATACTTGGTTTGAGAAATAAACATTCCTTGGTTTCTTTGATGTATCTGAAGACCTAGAAAGAAGGATAGTTCTCTGAGTAATGACATTTCAAATTCATTCTGCGCATCCTTTGCAAATTTCTGGCTTAACCTATCATCATTGCTTCCAAAAATAATATCATCAACATAAACTTCAATTAATAAAATACTATATTGAGTTACCTTGATTTAGAGGTTGTTGTATGCACTTCCTTTTCCAAACCCTCCCTTATGTAATATTTATCCAGTCTAGAGTACCACGCTTTAGGAGCATGTTTTAGACCATACAAGGACTTCTTCAATTTACACACATAATATGCGTTCTCTGACAACTGAAATCCTTCTGATTGTTCAACGTGGACTTCTTCTTCAAGTTCCCCATTCAGAAAAGTTGATTTTACGTCCATCTTATACACTTTAATATTCTTGGAGCAAGCATAAGCTAAAAGAAATCAGATTGCTTCCATTTTGGCAACTGGGTAAAATGTCTCTTCAAATTCAATTCATTCAACCTCTGCGTATCCTTTACATACCAATCTAGCTTTGTTCCTTGTAACCTGTCCATATTCATTCAATTTATTCTTGAATACCCACTTTGTGCCAATCACATTCTTATTCTTTGGTCTTGGAACCAATTCCCAAGTATCATTTTTCTCTATTTGATCAAATTCTTCATCCATGGCCTTATTCCAAAATTCATCCTTGTTGGCCTCTTCAAAACTGTTTGGTTCAATCGTAGATAAGAGTGCTAGGTGCGTTTGTTATGGTGAACGGATTCTTCTTCTAGTCTCAATTCTTGCATCTTTATTTCTGATAATATGATCAGAAGGATGATTCTTCTGTACTTGTTTTCTAGGTGTCTTTGGGGGAACTTGTTGAACTTTCTCTTCTACTTCTGTTTGATTCTCTTTATTTTCCCCTTCTACTTCTTCTTCATCTTCTGCTTCTTCTTCGTAAAGTTGTTCCATTGATTCATTTTCTTCTTCATTTAATTCTCGTCTACCTGTTTCATCAACTGTTACATTGATTCTTTCCACAACTTTGTTTAAACTCAAATTGTAACACTTGTATGCTTTCCTTGTACTTGAGTAACCAACAAGTACTCATTTTCCCACACGAGAGTCAAACTTTCCCATTTTTTCATCTTCTCTTTTGATGTAGTATTTTCTTCCAAATACTCTGAAGTGCTTCACATTTGTTAGTCTTCCTTTCCATAGCTTATATGGATTTTTGTCAGTGTTGTTTCTGAGAATTATTGTGTTTTGAATGTGAACCGATGTATGTACTGCATGTGTCGAAAATATATCTGTCAATTTGGAATCCATTAGAATTGTTCGAGCCATTTCCTGTATTGTCATGTTCTTTCTTTCAACAACTCCGTTCTGTTGAGGTGTCCTATCAACGAAGAATTGCCTTTTTATTCCATGTTTGTTGCAGTAGTCCATAAATTCATTTGAAATGAACTCTCCTCCATGATCATATCTCAAACATTTGATTTTTTAATCCATTTCATTTTCAACCATTTCCTTGTAGACCTTGAAGTTTTCAAAATCTTCTGACTTATTTTTGAGAAATCAAACTGCAGTCATTCTTGTATAATCATCAACTAATAGCATAAAGTATTTCTCACCTTTTAAACTCTTTGTTGTAGTTGGTCCAACTAGATCAATATGCACAATTTCTAGTGGTCTTGTCATTGAATATTCCTTTGATTTAAACCTGGTCTTTGTTTGCTTTCCTTGTTGACAATGCTTACATAAAGTGTTGGTTGCTTTTGTGATCTGGGTCATTTCTCTAACTACTTTATTTTTGCTAACTTTGAAAAGGTTATCAAAGTGTATGTGACCCATTATTTTGTGCCATAGCCAACTTTCATCTTCCTTTCCTAGACAACACTTTTCATTTCCAATTTCATTTAATACATATATGTTGCTTGAAGTTATTGCAAATGTTGCAATCAATTTTCTTGAACCTTCTTTTCTTATCTTGCACTTTTGTGAATCGAATGTAACTTTATGACCTTGGTCACACATTTAACTCACACTTAGAAGATTATGTTTCATATCTTCTACTAGTAGAACATTTTCTGCCTTGGTATTCTTGTTTCCAATTCTGACTGTGTCTTTTTGTTAAGCCCTAAATAATGGCACATTACCCCTTAATTGGGGAATATTACATTAGTAATGTTATTTTATTTATGTTGGCTTGGGTCCATTAGTTGTAATTGTACTTCCTAGTCTCCTATATATACCAAAGAAACATTTTCATTTGGGATCATCTTGTACTTAAACATTTATGTGGTGTATAAAGAGGTTGTCCACTCAAAGAGGCTTATGATCTGAAATTATCTCTTTTTCAAGGCGTTGAGTACTTATTCTGAGGTTTTTCTATGCTATATTGATATTTGATTCTTAACATATGGTATCAAAGCTCAAGGTCTTGGGGTTTCCCTGCTACATATGAGACACCTTAGAATTTTTTCTATAACTTTTTTTTCTACAATGTTTCAAAAGGAACAACATGGAGGATATTTAGTAGACGGATCAATGTACGTTGGGTTCAAATTCCATCTCCTGAGGCCTTATACTTTCATAGATATAGCCTGTGTAAGATAGGGTTCTGGAATCATCCTGAATTGAGTCATTGCGGAATATTCGCTATAAAAAAAAAAAATTGTAACGTTTCAGACCCTAAAATTTGGAGGCTATTCACAGAAATTTGTAAGGTATATGTGGTAAACATTTCAGCTTCTAGTTTCTTACATTTTTAGATACACCCTGGGGAAGATAGGGTATCTGACTAGTCCTATTGACTAGTATCAAACAAGTGTTTTGGGTAAAACAAACATAACTTCTTCCTAGAGTATCCAAATTGAGTGAGACCAGTTGCATTGGATAGTGGATAGTCCGTAGTATTTCTGGTATGAGTTTTATAATTTTATATCAATTATTTTGCGCGGGGAACGCTATACAAGTGAGATCTCCTGGAAAGGACAAAAATCAACAAGTTGTGGGGAAGTTACCGTAAATTACACTTGGCACATTCAATTTTGATCAAACTTGTGGCATTGCAGAGAAGAAATATCAGAGAACTACAAAAAATAAATTTTTATACCCAGAAGGGTCAAAACTTTGGAGATACAACAAAAGAAATATTGTCTAGCAGAACCACCTCAAAATCAAGGTTCAAAAGTGATACTTGGCCAACATGCCACCCAAAATGGGAACTTCTACACAAAATAAGCCTCCAGATAGTCCTACCTGGACTCTTGATGAAGGTAAAGAAATGCGTAGGGACATAAATGAATCACAAAAGAATATAATGACAAAAGATGAACTACAAGGGATGATGGATTCAACTGAAGCTAAATTGGAGGCAATAATGGATACTCAGATGGATGGTTTAAAAAGGGATATCAAGGAAGGATTGGAAAATTTCCTAATAGAGAGGACACTTGAAAGTAAAAATGTATCCCATGAAATTCATGATGAGGACACAAGGAAGATGAATCAATAATGGAGAAACTCCAAATTTGGGTTGAAGACCAAACACTTTCCTAAGATCGATATGAGGAATTTTGATGGGAAAGACCCAATCACATGGATACTTCAGATGGAGCAATTCTTTGATCTACATAATGTGTCACATACACAAAAGGTATGAATTGCTTCTTTATATTTAGAACCCAATCAATTTGTGTGGTATCGATGGCTTTGTTCTCACAAATCACTCGTCACTTGGACAATTTTCATGGAAGAAATGATAGAACACTATGAGGATACAAGGAGCAATACTTTCTTTAGCCAATTGATAAATCTCAAGCAAAAGGGTTCAGTTATAGAGAACATTGAGAAATTCCAAAGATTGAATATAAAGGTAACAGATATTCCAGATTAGCACTTGATTGATGTACTCATAGGAACTTTAAAAGATAACCTTCAACATGAGGTTCGCCTTTGGGAACCCAAATCATTAGAGAATGCATTTAGGGTGGCAAGAAATGTTGAAAGTAAAAATATGGCTATGGCTACTAGAAGGACCAATCCTAACATCTATAGAGAGAATAATGCTCTTTCTTCTAAAGCACCTCAACCTACAAGGTTGACACCTCAACAATTGGAGGAAAGAAAAGAAAAAGGTATATGCTTTAATTGTGACAACAAGTACAGTAAGGGACATAAGTGTGGTGATAAGAAATTATTCTACATAGATTGTGAATAAGAACAAGAACCATCTCAAGATGAAAACATAAAAGCAATTTCATCTGAAGAGTTGAATCCCATGATATAGTGTAATGCATTGGCTGGAATTAGCACTCCTCAAACCCTCAAGATCTAAGGATATATTAAAAAGAAAAAGGTTATAGTCCTATTTGATTTTGGTAGTAATCATAATTTCATTCACTATAAATTAGCCAAATCTCTCAATTTCTTTTTATATCCAACGCCAGAGTTTCAAGTAATGATTGCAGATGGAGGAACTATCAATTGCTCAGGAAAATGCAATAATATAAATCTTACTATGGGGAAATATGTAATTAATAGTCCAATGATTTCTATACCCATGGGTGGTGCTGATGTTGTACTATGAATCCAATGGTTGCAATCATTAGGAACATTGGCTTTTAATTTTCAAGAACTTTTCATGAAATTTTCATTGGAAGGAAAATAAATTGAGTTAAGAGGTATCACAGGGAAACCCAGTAAGGTGATAAGCTCTAATGGCATGAAAAAATTATTGAAAAATGGGCATCAAGGTGTTATTGC
>JASDQU010586898.1:82671-95817 GCA_032191745.1 Picea mariana | reverse complement strand
TGGGGTGAAGGAGGTAGAGTATTTGGGTCATATTGTATCTCATGAAGGTGTCAAGGTAGACCCTAACAATATTAAGGTCATGATCGACTGGCCGATTCCCAAAAAATTAAACAATCTTAGAGTATTTTTGGGTTTGACAGGTTACTACCGCAAGTTTTTTCAGAACTATGGGAGAATAGCATCACCTTTAATGACACTATCGAAGAAGGATGCATTTTCATGGACTCCAGAGGAAACTAAAGATTTTGAACAACTTAAATAGGTGATGTGTAAATCTCTTGTCTTGACCACACCAAACTTCACAAAAACCTTTATTGTGGAATGTGATGCCTCGGGAAATGGCACTGGTGGTGTCCTAATGCAAGAAGGAAGACCCTTGGCTTTTGAAAGTCGCCCACTCAAGGGAAAGGACTTACACAAACCCATTTATGATAAGGAAATGATGGAAATACTACATGCATTGAAGAAATAACGCCCTTACCTAATAGGTAGGCACTTCAAGGTCAAAACAGATCATGATAGTCTTAAATACTTCTTGGAACAAAGACTATCTTCAAAAGAACAACAAAAATGGGTGACCAAGATATTGGGTTATGATTTTGAAATCATCTATAAAAAAGGGAAGCAAAATGTTGTGTCAGATGCACTCTCGAGAAAGGATGAATATGTGGAGGCCTTTCTCTGTGCTATCTCGATCACTCAACCCGATTGGATAATAGAAGTGAGGGATGAATGGAAGAATGATGAAAATGTGTGGACTCTCATTCAAAGGTTGTAGTAAGATTCCAGTGCATCAGATACATTTACATGGAAAAATGATTCACTACGGTACAAAGATCGCTTATATTTATGTAAGAACTCCCAACTCAAACAAAAGGTATTATTGGAATTGCAGACCTCTCTAGTAGGAGGGCACTCAAGATTTTTGAAAACTTACCATAGGTTCAAGAAGGAATTTTTTTGGGATGGCCTTAAAACTAATGTTCAAAATTTTATAGCAAAATGTTTGGTTTGCCAACAAAATATGGTGGAAACAATTAAGACCCCAGGTCTTTTACAACCATTAGCCATCCCAAGTCAGCGTTGGGAGGAGGTTTCCATGGATTTCATCACAGGGTTACTGAAGTCTAAAGGAAAGAGTGTCATCATGGTGATTGTTGATCGACTGACCAAGTACACACACTTTTGTGAACTCTCTCATCCCTTCAAAGCTAGTACAGTTTCCACCGCATTCATAGAGACAGTTCAAAAACTACATGGAATCCCAAAGATTATTGTAAGTGACAAAGATCTTATCTTCACTGGACATTTTTGGACATAATTATTTTCTTGTTTGGGTAATCAATTGGCTCATAGCTCATCCTATCATCCTCAATCTGATGGAAAAACAGAGATAGTAAACAAATGTCTGGAAGGTTGACTTCGTTTCTTTGTCTCTGATAAACAAACACAATGGTTCAAATGGTTACCCTTGGCGGAAGAGTGGTATAACACTTCCTTTCATACTCAAACAAAAATGACACCATTTATGGAAATCTATGGATACCACCCTCCTTCCATCACTTCTTCTCTAAAAGAAAAATCTAAGGTTCAAGCAGTGGAAGATCACATCGAGCATCAACAACAAGTTCTCCAAATCTTAAAGGACAACCTGACCATGGCACAAAATCACATGAAACAACAAGTAGATCAACATCGTAGTGAAAGAAGTTTTGAAGTAGGGGATTGGGTGTTTTTAAGACTACAACCATACAAACAGATGTCCCTCAAGCAAGCCAAGAAGGATAATAAATTATCACCAAAGTACTATGGTCCTTATAAGGTGTTGCAAAAGATTGGTACTATGGCATACAAATTGGAGTTTCTTCCATTGTCACGAGTACACCTAGTTTTCCATGTTTCATGCTTAAAGAAGGTTATAGGTGACAAGATCCCAATTCAAACTATATTTCCAAAACTTGACGAGGAAGGAAAAATCATATTGGAGCCTGAAGCCATCACTGACACAAGAATTTTCCAACTGAGGAATAGATCCATTTTAGAGTATCTCATTAAGTGGAGGAAACTTCCTACTAAAGATTCCACTTGGGGAGATGAGTCTTTTATACATAAGCATCCATAATTACTCAAGCGTTGCGGACAACACTTGTCTGAAGGGGAGGGGCATGTTAAGCCCTAAATAGTGGCACATTACCCCTTAATTGGGGAATATTACATTATTAATGTTATTTTATTTATGTCGTCTTGGGTCCATTAGTTGTAATTGTACCTCCTAGTCTCCTATATATACCAAGGAGACATTTTCATTTGGGATCATCTTGTACTTGAACATTAATGTGGTGTATAAGGAGGTTGCCCTCTCGAAGAGGCTTATTATCTTAAATTGTCTCTTTTTCAAGGTGTTGAGTACTTATTCTGAGGTTTTTCTATGCTATATTGATATTTGGTTCTTAACACTTTTCCAAAGTTTTTAGCTGAATCATCATTTCCGAATTTAACTGATCGATCTCTTTCCTTTTTTAATGTAAGAAACATGTCTTTATCACCTGTCATGTGTTTTGAACAACCATTGTCAACATACCAACTGCGTTTCTTCTACTTAGCTTGTAGAGCGAGTGTCCATTGTTCATTGCTACATTGATTCTGCTTTCTTATCCATGTTCTCTTTTGAGGTTCTTGTCTGTAATTGTTGTTGTTTTGTTGTGGTTCCCTAGGAAGAAATTTCATTCTGCAATCTTTGGCCATGTGTCCAAAGTTGTTATACTTGTAGCATTCCACTCTAGTGCTCAATGATTCAAACTTGTTGTAACTTCTTCTATGTGTTTCACTAGGCCTTCTTGGATAACCCTTCTGTGTATGAATTTCAAAGTTGTTTATGTTCCTGTTGTTAGCTATGCAATTCATAGATTTATGTCCAAAATTATTGCATGCATAACATAAACCAAAAAATATAGTTTGATACGTGGGAGTTGAAGATCTTCTGAAAGGAGTTGCTCTTCTGAATTCTTCTTCTTCTCGAAGCCTATTTGTCAGTTGTTGATTCTGAAATCTAAATCTTCTCGGTGGAGGAGTGTCCTTGTAATCTTCTTTGTAGGTCTTTGTATCCCTTTTCATTGTTTTTGCATAGCTTTTTGGATATGTTTATTGTTCTGTTGTTTTGGAACTTGATCCCTTTTCTGTCTGATTGTATCCACATATGGACTTGTCATGATGAGGTTTTTGACTGTTGATAATGTCATCCAAAACTTTTGAGTTGTTCTGCATATTTTTTTTTTGAAGATCCTTTCTTAATGTGACAATCTTTGCTTCAAAATTTCCAATGATCCTGTCTCTTTCTTCTAGTTGTTCTTTGAGTGCTTCTTCAATTCTTTTATCTTCTTCTATTTGAACCTTCAAATTTGTAATCATGTGTTCTAGTTCCTGAGTGTCTTCTTTCTTGTCTAGTTTCTCTTGTAGCTTCTTGTTTTTCTTCTTTTCTCTTCTTATAACTTCTCTGACACACAACAATTCTTCTTGGTAATAAACTTATGCCTCTTCATATTATTCTTTGGCCTCTTCATATTCTTCTTCGATGTCTTCTTTGTCAGAGTCTTCTACTGCCATGAATAGAACTCTTTATGTCTCACTATCACTGACTTCATCTTCATTTAATAATGAGATGTCTTCTTTGGTGCACAAGTTTTTCTTGAAAACTTTCTTTCTGGTTCTTTTGTCTTTATATGTTTGTTTGTTATTTGAGTAATCTTCATCATTCCTCTTATTTTTCTTATGAGGACATTTGTTAGAAAATTGACCAATACCATCACAATTAAAACAAATCAAATGAATCTTACCTCTATATCTCTCGTTGGTTCCCTTGTTCAATCTTCTGACAAAGTTGGCCACTTCTTCATCTTCTTCTGAGATGTCACTATTGCTGCTATGTTCTTTTTCCTTTTGCTTTGACCTTTTGGATTATTTGAAAACTGTTTCTTTTATATCTGGATTTTCATGTTCAGTTCTCATTTCATATGCTATGAAGATTCCATGTAGTTCGTCCATGCTTATTGAGTCTAGATATGCTCTTTCTTCTAGTGTTGATATCTTAAGGTCAAATCTTATAGGAAGAGATCTTAGTGCCTTTTGAAAAATTACAGATTCTTTGATTTCTTCTCCCAATCCTATGATTTCATTTACTGTTTCATCGACTCGTAAGAAGCAAGTTGCAATATTCTCATCTTCCTTCATCTTTAGTTGTTCAAACTGACCTCTATAAGTTTGAATCTTTGTTGCTTTGACTTTTGAATCTCCTTCATAAATATTTTGAAGTTTGTCCCAAATCTCTTTAGCAAATTTACAATGTATAACTTTGGTGAATACCGATTCACAAAGACCATTCAGAAGTGCATTTATGGCTTTGGGATTATTTAGACCGTGTTTTATTTCTCTTTCATTTGTTGGCGAAACTGTTGGTTCTTTGTATCCATCTACAACTGATTGCCAAATTTCAAATCCATGTGCATGTATATATGTTTTCATCCTTTTGCTCCAAAATACATACTTATGTCCATAAAAATGTGGTATTCCATTTTTATACATGTTTCTCTCCATGATCTACCTTTCAATAGCTAAACTGATTTCTAAAGGAACCTGCTTTGATACCAATTGTTGGATTACTGAGAGGGGGGGTGAATCAGTAATAGAGCAATTTAATCATTTTTAACCATACAATGCAAGTGTTATATCAATGTAGCATTATCATCCAATAATTGTAGAGTAAATAAACAATGAACAAATGAGAAATCATACACATACACAATACACCCGTGTTTTTACGTGGAAACCCAAAGTGGGAGAAAACCACAGAATGCTTTTTTTTATATGTCTTGAAGAACTACATTCATTGGAAGCACCAACTTCCTTTGTTTTCTAGTTGCAACTGGAAGGAGGCTCCAACCCCCTAGTTTCTCACACTACAATCTGAAGGAAGCTCCAACTCCCCAATTCTCTGGCTATAACCAAAAGGAGGTTGCAACCCACTATGTTCTCCAGCTACAACCGAAAGGTGGCTACAACCACCTGTCCTTGCCCCGTCCAACCGTCTTGACGTAGAAGTAGAATGAACCAATGTCACACTATCATTTTGAGATATACCACTGTAAACATGTACCAATCAACCTGTAATCAACTTGTACCATAAACAAGTGCATCAACTATGCACCAACTTGTAGCAAAAAACTTGTAATCAACCTGCACCATAAACAAGTGCATCAACCATACACCAACCTGTATCTCAACCTATAATCATCATGTACCATAAACAAGTGCATCAACCATGAACCAACCTATACCTCAACTTGTACCATCAACGAGTGCATCAACCTTGCACCAAATATGTACCAATCATGCATCAAATACAAATAAACTATGACTCATCAAGATGTACCAACATCATCAACTATACACCTTATGTATGTTCCAACTCATTAACAACTTGTCTCAACCATGTACCCAACATGTACCTCAACCATATACCAAATACATATACCAGTATAACCATCAAAATCTCTCTAGAAATACATTACACTATCTATAACCAAATACCATAAACCATTACATCAAACCATGTGCCACAACCTCACTGTTATACAATCTCTATCTGTAACATACTTCAACCAAAATCCCTCATCAATTTCATCATCCAAATCTCATTTATAACTTTGTAATAGACCTGGTGCATATAATCACATACATGCAAACCTTCCTTAACTTTAACAATGCGAGACTAGAATTTTATCAAACTTTACTTTAGTCTCACATGACTAATTTTGGATTAGTCAACAACCCTAACTTGTAATAATCATAACTATGTACTTGTAATGAATAAAGAGATGAAAATGGTACACAATGTTCATCAGTGTTGTTTATGCAATTCCTTTAGATTTCACTACTTGGAACCTCTTAGAAAAGGAGTTATAGCAAAAATGACATACCTTGTTGAATTCAAGCTTATTCTAGAGATCAAACTTGTAGAGAATGCCCCACACAGAATAATTGTTGTATGGATATGAAAATGGTACAAAACATGCTACAGACTGTACTCTAACCAACACATTTGGCCTTACTAAATTTGGATCTGTTATGAAGAAGTTACAACTTTTTTACCCGAAACACATGTTTTAGACTAGTTTCAGGACTAGCCACAAACTCTATTTTCCACGGAGTGTAACTCCAAAAGTAAAATGACCCACAAGCTGAAATTTTTATCATAGCTACTTGGATATGTTTCTTGAACGGCCTTCCAATTTCACGGTTTGAATCATTCTAGAAAAAAAACGTTATTGCGAAAATGGTGAGATGGCCTGTAAATAACATACCTTAGAAAGCATCATCAAAATAATTTATCCTCCCTTGAATTTCAGACTTCTTTACTTCACCTTCCCTCTGAAATTCAGCTTAGATATCATTTGGTTACCTTATTCACTTGTAGATATTCAATATTCTCAAGTGTGATTAAAATGAGAGACCCTTGCCTCTTATTTATACGTTTATGTAGCTTCCTCAAGTGGTTACCTTCTAACCATCTTAAACCACTTTCCTTATTTTAGGGTTAATCCACTTCTAACCACTTGTCCACTTAGTATTTCTCTATTAACTTTATTATTTAAATAATTTATTTTGTATCCACTTTGACTTATAGTACACTCATCATTTCACTTTATTATTTATCTTCTAAAATCTATTAAACCACTTTCCTTATTTTAGGGCTAACCCACTTCTAACTACTTGTCCACTTAGTGATTTCTCCATTAACTTTATTATTTAAATAATTTATTTTGTATCTACTTTGACTTATAGTACACTCATCACTTCACTTTATTATTTAAATAATTTCTTCTTTGCAAACACTTTAACTACTTTGACCTTTGGGGGCTTCTAGATGACTCATGAGGGTTCTCCAACTTCACATGGTCATAACTCTCTAACCGTGAGGAGTTATGTGGCGTTCCACATACCATCGGAAATGACATGACATGTACCATCCATCTATAATAGTCTTACATGCAAATATATCAAAACTCGTACCATTATCCATCAAACAATCTTGGGTCTATTACCCAAACCTTTGTGCTACCGGAATTTGCTAACATACTTTCTTCAAGGGTTAACGTCAATGACAACCAACCCAATTAATCAACAGTTGGAAGTCACAAAAGGGGTAGTTGATGTTTCATATGTTTGCTCCATGGTGAAGCGACCATCATCCCAAAACATATGGGGTGAGGAAAAAACCTAGCTTCATAAAATCTAGAGGAAATGTTTGACACAAGAGTGTTCCAACAAGAATTCAGAGACATCAAGCTCTATGGTGATGGCATCGCTTTGGGGCTTCAAACTTGGCATTGTTGATTAGATTAGATGACCCTAATCTAATTAGAAGGCATTTGGACTTGAGTGATGCCAGTGACTTGGACTTTGAGAGTGACATGTGTCATCTCTATGTTGATTTTAGGCACGAAATCATGCATTGACCTAATACTAAGTTGTAAAATGCACCTCTCAACGCAATTAAAAGAAGAAAAAATAATAATACTATCTATCCTCTTTATTATTATTTTTTTCATTTCTTTTATCATTATACAAATGTATAATAACTACCATTTTTATGTTCATTATTTTTAAATATTTAATAATAAAAAAATGAATGAAATATATTTATAGTTATCATGTTGTTAGATTTTCATTCTATTAAATGTATACATCAAGCATTAGTACTTGAAACGCAAATTCTAAATTTGTATATGTAATAGAATATAGAGCTTGTGAATACCACTAACAAGGTATGATAATTTTCATGTGAAAATAGAATTGACATGGACATAAAATTTGTAAGGATAGAATCGATACGGAACAAAAATATAAAAATAGAAGGCTAAACTTTTCAAGTGGAGAAAGATGACGAATTTTGATAGAATTAGTGACGAATTTTTATGCATTTATTAATCATGGCTTGGTTATATATTTATATATGAATGCAACTTTACAAAAAGTTTGTTGATAATAAAAGGAGATAATTATGTGAGTGATAATTACATATGTCATAGATATTGAGTTACAACGAAGCTAGAGTCATATATACAAACTCAATATTATAAGATGATGAATTATTCTAATTAATATATGTTTTTTACACTTGGAACACTCACGTGGAGCTTCCAACCACCAATGCTTCGACATCTAAACCAATGTTAGCACACACTCGGGGTGAAGGACATCAATTACAAAGGAATGATGCAGCATCGGTTTATGGGGTTACAGCTTGCATGAGATGGAAATTATGAGAAAGTTAGGCACAAGGACGTTGGAAGAGTACCATGCGAGTACATAGCTGGTGATGAGGAAAAGCGGAGCGATATGAGCTTGAGAATGCATGAAAATGTTGGTTATTTATGGTAAAATGAGGCAGAGAGGTAATGAGCTAGGGTTGATGTCGAAGCTTCGAGTTAAATTGAAGGGGTTGAGTAGATAGAAAATGGAGGACCATGAGTCTGGGTTGAATCTCCATTTTGAAGAGGGTGTGGAAATTTGTGTGCAGTGGTAGCTTAGCAGAATTCAAGGAAGTTTGGTTCAGGAGGCTCCGCCACTTTGGATCTCTCCAACATTCCAGGTCGAGCTTTCAAATTGTAGTGGAAGTCGACATGGGGTTAAACAGGTTTTAGTTCAGGCGATAGCGGTAACAACTAGTCTTGGGTTTTATGGAGATTTGAGGTTGAGCCCTGGTCGACACATTGTGAGGTGGTCATTGTTCGGTGCTGCAACACGTTGACGTGACGGCATTCAAAAGGTGGTTGGGGAAAATTCAAGAGGATGTGAGCGACAAGAGCTACTTGGGAAGAAGGAACCCATTTTCATAGCCTCTGCATGGATTATGAGAAGCGAGAAGCGACTACAGTTGAAAAGGTTGTGTGCAAGAAGCGTAGGGAAACCTTGGAGGATGAAATTCTAGAAGAAGTGAAGAATTGGGTTCCTGGCCCAGTCCACTCATGCACTCGGGATACCAAGTATTTCAGGCTTACTAAAACTTACTAGATCATTAAGGTGATGGTGGGACAGGCAATGGAGAAGCAACAAGTAGAGAATAGGGCCACCTTGCATGTTATTTGTGTCTTCCAGGGAAAATTTGAGCTCCTATGCATAGCACAATTCAGGGTTTGATTCAAAGTTCGTCGTGATGGAGAAGAGGGAGCGTTGAAGAGATAGCCATAAGGAACCTCTAACTCTGAGGGGGCTAAAAAGAAGACGATTATCGTGGAGGATGACTAGCCAATTCCAGAATTAACGCAGAAAGAAGCTAAGGGCAAGGAGCCTCTCAACTGTATAACAGGTTGACATGTTAGAGATCGTTTTTTTTTTTTTGAATTTCTTTGATTTTGCCAACTGAACATTCATGAGAGCCTTTAATTAAATCTCCAGTTTGAATTATGTTATGTTTATGTATTTTCAATTCTAATAGCGAAATAGTAATGATATCAATTATAGAAACTAATAATCTAAATATTGAATAAAAACTTATTTTCAACATTACAAGTCTCCAATAAAAAGCTTGTAATTATTGTGACTGTACATAATAGGAATCCTTAATATTTTTTACATATATGATGAAGTGTTGTATAATATTCAATCATATCTACCCAAGACCTTGGGAGATCCTCCTTGTAAGTCATAAATTTATGAGAAAATATTTGGTTATTTGTTATAATTAATTCATATGTAATCAATTTTGTTTTAACAATGAAATTTTGTTTAATGTAATTTTGTTTTATTTTGTAGTAGTGTTCAAATTACATAATCACTTATTGAATAATGTTTTATTTGGTAATCAAAAGTCAAATGTCATAAGGTAATTTTCAAATTGCATAATGATGGTTTTATTGATACTTTTATTTTTTAATGTTTTTAACATTGTAATATAGTTATTTATTTGTATATAATTTCAGTGAATTTAATGGTTAAAAACATGCATTTTCTTTTTGAAAATTATAAGTTCAAATCCAAAACAGAATAAGATATATATACTTTTATAAACTTTAATAGTAAAAATTGTTACATAAAAAAAACCCCTTATCTCACAAACAAAAAAATCTCATACATCAATTTAATAATTAACTAGACCATAACCTTAAAAATATTATTATTATTATTATTATAAATTCAATATAATAATATTATTATTATATAATATTTTAAATTATTTTTATACCATTTTATTCTTTCCATTCTTTTACATTTCATTACTTTTTCTTCAATACAATGTCATGCCATATCGTTCAAACACTCTTATTATTATGTAATATATTAAAATATTTTTCTACCATTTCATCATTTTACTTTTAATTACTTTTAATTCAATACAATGTCATGGCATATCGATCAAACACTATTGAGAACCAATCTTATGAATATGACTTGATTGGCCATTATAAGAACTCATATGAAAGTGGACAAATGTTCATAGGTAAACCTAGAGTAAGAATATTGTTGCAATCAAGTATCTTAGTCTAAATTACATATTATGTACTAATTATTAGTTATATATTTTATAAAATTAAGTTAAATATTATTGTTTTATATTTTTATATAAAATTAATAGAAATTAATTATATTTAGTAAAATTTAGTGATTTTTTTAGGAAGTTTGGGTTATTTGGTGTAAGTTTTACATGTGATGATGGATCCTACATGATTCATTTTATTAGTTTCAATTTCACTTTTTCTCCTCTACAAGCATCAAAGAACCTAATGAGTACTAAATAGATTATTTAAAATCATGAGAAAATAATTAATTGTGACTGATACTAATTGATATGGGTATTAATGACTTACTCTATATAGATAATTCCGAAAGTGATATCTCATATATTGAATTGTGAAAGCCCCTCAATACTTAAACATTTTTTATTAAGAAAAAATAATCTTTCTATAAAATAATAATTTTATGTAAATTTCATATTTATATTAATAAATAGTAATACAAAAATTAATGCATCTCAATTAAAAACTATTTATTTTTTTCTTCATACATTAAAAAAATTAAAAATTAAAAATTAAAAATAAAAATAAAAATTCCAAGTTAGCAATTAAATTAGAAGATCTTTTGTCCCACAAACAAGGGGCTTCATATAGCAATTTGATGTCTAAGTTGAGTATAATCTTAAAACTAGATTATTATTATTATTATTATTATATGTTACTGAAAATAAATGCAATCATAATATAAATATGTAATTAAAATTCCAAATTAGCAATTAAATTAGAAGATCCCTTATCCCAAAAACAAAGGGTTTCATATAGCAATTTGATGTCTAGATTAACTATTATTTTAAAACTATATTATTATTATATGTTACTAAAATAAATGCAATCATAATACAAACATGTAAACAATTAATTGGTTTAACTTTAAATTACATAATGTCAAAATCACATATAAAAAGTGGAGAGAAAGATTGTTATCTAGTTTTTTTTTTTTTTTAAAAAGCTCAAAGATAAAGAATGTAAACATCAATACATGCTAAGATTCAAGGGTAACACAAATTTGTAAAATTCTCTAAATTAAAGATAAAAAAAAAATAAGGAAATGCTTTTGAAGATTATAAAAATAAAACAATTGTATGTATATAGTTGGACAATATTGTAATATAATTTTATGATAATACATATTATGATTATAATTATAAAAAAAATTAACATTTTATTAATTTAAATAAATATATAATATGATTAAAAATAACTAATATAAGTAATGTGTTTTAAATGAACAAATAAAATGTAATTAAGTGATGTGTTTTAAATGAATAACCATAATGTAATTGTAATATTGTTAAAAGATCATATTCAACCATGCTCAAATAATGTTAACAAATCATCACTTATTTAAAAAAAAATCATAAAAATATATTTCTAAATTTATTTCCTATTTAATTGAGCATTGCAAGTTTAGCTTGTAAAGTGAGGATTATTGAACATGAAGCTTTAATTTATCATTCTACCTTTAACTTTGTCATGTGTATGGGATTTATTATGCACATGGGTTACTTTATTTTAGCACACGAATCATGTCGATGGCTTGTGAAGTTGCACCACTTACCATATTTATTTTGGATTCTTGTTTTCCACCATAGTCCAAGTGATCTCTTTTATTAATCTTAGTTAAAGGTAAGCTAGGGATTTCAGTTTTCGATTCGGCATTGAATGATTATTATTATTAGTTAACGTTGATTTTTAATATCTCTATTATATCCCTAACTTTTTAACATGGTTTGTAAATTTTTTATTAAATATTTTGTAAAAAATTATTTATTTACAATTTTATTGTAATTTTATAATATGGTTTGTAATTTTTTTTATTAAATATATATAATTTTTTAATTATTTGTAAACAAATATTTATTTACAATTCTTTAATATTCAAAGTATTATTGTAGATTTCGCTCTTCTCAATGTATTTTTTCATTGTCTAATCTCATTTTTTAGGATAATATGTAATTTGTAATTTTTTATTTTTTTCATTGTTACATATAATCTAAGTTCTAAGTATTTGTTACCCTTCTTCTTTCTCAGTGTCAGTGCATTAACACTTCACCTGCACCCAAATTTCAATGCCAGGCCACCATCTCCACTGCCTTCTCTTCCTACGGCCACTGTATCCACTGCTTGTTCTTCCTCCTGCATTTTACATGCATGCATACACATGATCTTAGATCGCAATGTACAATTGTTATCCACTTCATAATGTGTTTTCCTTAATCTCTACATCAAGAAACCACAAAGTCATACAAAGCCATGCAAGCCAATAGGCACAAAGGAAGCAAATATTGATAGTGCAAGATACCAGATATATAAAATATGCAGAACAGAAATGAAATGCTAGAAATGACAGAATAACAGTAAAATATCCAGCATAATCTTCACAATACACAGAAACGATATACTAAATAGCAACAGAAATAGCACTTGAATCAGATAGCAATGTTCACAGGCCTCTTCGAGGGGGCAACCTCCAGTCGAGCAGCGCTCTATTACAATAATATCCAAGCTAGGGTTCTCATACCCTCGACTCCTATTTATACTAAAAAGAAGCATCTAGAGGAAGATCCTTCTAGAAGCG
>JASDQU010586898.1:46366-82621 GCA_032191745.1 Picea mariana | reverse complement strand
AGATAGCAATGTTCACAGGCCTCTTCGAGGGGGCAACCTCTAGTCGAGCAGCGCTCTGTTACAATAATATCCAAGCTAGGGTTCTCATACCCTCGACTCCTATTTATACTAAAAAGAAGCATCTAGAGGAAGATCCTTCTAGAAGCGGAAGCTTCTATTAGGTCTTCTTACATCCACCTTATTCTATTTTATCGAAAGGTCTTATTAATATTGACTTTTATTACATCTGAATACATTGATCTACCTATGTGCGGGTTAGGACCTTAACAGATAGCCACAAACCCATACAAGTTGATAGGCACAAAGGAAGCAAACTTTGGTAAACCACTTAGATGTAATAACCATAAGCAATATCCTTCCTTTTCTGGGGAGTTGGGGACCAATGGCTTACCATGATAGGAGATCTCGCTCTGCATGATTATTGAATTGAGACTAAATCCAAATTCATTGGCCTAGTCGAACGGTTCATAAGAGCAAGCCGAAGGATAGTGCATCCCATACCTATTACCCCTTTGTTATGAGGAAATGGGCATACATGCATAGTTGGAGCTCTGAAGCATCAGGGTTCGGGATAACCAGCGTCATGTCTTTCTCCTTCCCACTCATTCTTGTCTACATCACTTCTGGTAAATAAAGTAGTTCAATTTTGTGAGAACGTTCTCACCTGCTCATTTTTGTTGGCATGTTTCATCTCTAGTCAAGTACAAGTTCAGAATTGAGCCAGTTTCAGATCCATATCACAACATTTACAAAGAAGATTCAGGAATTGACAAAAGTGACAAAGGTGGGAAGAAAAAAGTTTGGTGTACAAGCTACAAGACCAGGAATAACAATGGTTCAAACATCTACCCCTGGAAACCAACCTTGTTATGTTGCTTCTGAATCATATAGTTGTGTTGGCTTCGCTATGGGACAGGACGGAGGAGAAAGGTGGTCTGATATCCATGATGCATTCTTTTATCGTGAACTATTGATTTAGCATAAATCATGGCCAAGCCCTGTAAAGTTGATGCTAATTGGGAACATTTAAGCACCACTTTCTTGGACTTTCCCAGTGTGGGGAGAGTAGAATATATGTCTATGGAGTGGAACCATGTTTAGCAGAGAGGCATCCCACCCCGACTGGATAGGTTTCTTTTTTCCACCCACTCTAAGGTAAGGCTCTGAACTTCACATCATTAATAACCTCATCAGAATCTCCCTTCCTTGCTCGACATACCTCCTTCCTTTCCCTCGCTCCGCCTAGGGAAAATTCTATTGCCTATTCATTTTTACCCTAGGAAGCAAATATCGAATGGTTCTAAATCTTTCTCAATTCCAATTGATCATGTTCAGAGGTTTGGAGGTCAGATTGACCATATTACGCAAAAAAAATAACATGTATGGATGCAAACAAAATATCTAAAAGAAATAAATATAGACAATACCTAATATTGGCCAAAGATCTTCAGGATTTGACCCACTTCCATCTATGCCCCACTCGTTAAGTTTGCATGCCCTCTCTCCCCACCCCCTCTAACCATTTTCAACGACATTAGGTTTGCATGTGGTTTCATGTGCAACGATTATTTCAGGAGCAAAGAGATGAGTAGAAGAAATTCCCACAAACAATATATCTAGCTTAGCATAGCATGACAACTAATGATGCAGTTAAAGCTTGGATGATCTTCTACAGAGAAACAATATTTTTTGTATGATCCTTCTCGACCACCACATGGACAACCGCTTCCCGAAATATTTCAGTTGAAAATTGAGCATATCGAAATGCAGTTCCATCCATTGGGATAGTTTTGACCACACGAGCTTTGAGCATATCAAAATGTAGTTCCATCCATTGGGATAGTTTTGACCCCCTAAACTTTGAGAGAGAAAGAGAAACAGGGAAATATGCTACTCCAATTCACAATGAAGAAGGTCGATGAAAATGGGCATGCAGTGGTGTAATGTCCCTTTCCAAATTATCTCTCCCGGAGATTGATGTAATAGCCTAAGTGATTCCCATAGGCTATAGTCAGTGGAATAGGGGAATTAATTAATTATTTAGTGTCATCGGAGCGGAAAACTAACTTTTTTAAAAAGTGACTTGAGTAATTAATTAAAAACGGTGTTTTAAGTGACTTGAATTTATAAAGTCGCTTTACTTTATTAAAAGGGTAAAAAGGTCTGAAAAGGGTCAATGAGAAAATAAAAGGAGAATGAGGGTGTCCTCTCTCATTATGCATATGTTATTTTCTAAAAATGAAATTGAGATAGCTCTTGTGGATTTGGCTCTTGGGATGAAAAACCCTAAAGGAGTTTGGGATTGGATTTGGTGGTGAAACTATCCACCCTAGCCAATCGTAGGGAAGGGATCATTTAGATTTCTTCATTATGCTTCAATGTGGTTGAGTTATTCATCATTTAGCAACTAAGTTTTTGTTTGCAGAAATCGATTTGTCTTGAAGAGGGGAAGTTAGCTTGTGGCTACGTTTTTTTGTGTGGTGGTTGTGTTTTCTTGAGAATGGGGACCGAATCTTGAATTGGGGGGTGTATTCTTAAGTTTGGGGCCTATTTATTGACTAAGGGAACACTTTCCAACTTATTAGGAGAGTTTTTTGGACTGTGAGGACAAGTTATGGCCTTTGGCACCTCAATTTGGGTTGTATGCAGACCGAGTTCAATTTCTAGGCGATTTTCCTCTATTGTGGACCGTGTTCTCTTTGTTGGGCAGCGATACTTTGTTTTTGGGTTGAGATCCTTGTCCATAGGGTCAATATCTTTCATTGTTGGTCAGTTTTTACTATAGCAAGGGTCGTTTTGGGCTAAGGTATATCTACTAATTGTTGGTATCCAAAATACACTTCGCTAGAGTCTAATATCTTACCAACAGACCTGTAAATTCCCACATAAATATATATCAATTGTTGGGTTAGCTTCCTACATATCTGGGTCGAGTTTCCTTTGAGCACAACACTTCTTTTGTGTTGGGATGAGTCTTTGGTTCCAAGGGGCCAAGTTGCTTTAGTTTGGTCTGAGTTCTTTACATCAAGGGCATGATTTTGTAGTGTGGGAGACCGTTGAACCATTACCCATCAGAGTATTGCACAAACATCACTCCTACAAGCATGTCTATCCATCTATATGAATGACGTACAATTTTTTTTATCTACAAGCAGTGATTTCATTCAATGTACATGTCAAAGTTTTGATTTATTAGTTGTTGTTATAGTATTTGTATTAGTGCCAGAATGTATTGTTACTGCCATATAATATCAATACAATAAGTTTTAGGCATACTTTGTGTGTATTTCATATATAATTAGTAAATAAATCAGATTTGTTAAGTTGTTGTTAAGACTGTTTACACGTAATCTGTTCGACAAAATGTCTATACCAATAAACTAAGCCAAAGATTGGAAAAAAATTTAGTAAGGGATATTACAGTGGTATCAGAGTTGGTTTTTCTGCCATCCTGAGGGGAAAATCAGTGAGGAATATTCGTAATATTCTTGCACAGGGGAAACAACAGTTGATGCAGGCTATGGCAAGCCCTTGAAACGATGTAGGAACAATGGAGCTAGTGGTTCGAAGGGGCAACAAACATGACAGTAAGGACATGATGAGGAGTTTGCATATTATTTGAGGGAGTATCAAGAGCTTGGTGCGGCATTTCACGTAACCATGTCATTCAAGTATTTTTGCACCATCAAACATCCTGAGTGGTATGAACCCCAAGTAGCATTGGAAAATACGAAGAAGGTGCCAAGGAAAAAGGTACTAGTTTTTGAAGATTTTGGTGCTCCTAAAAATGAGGATGACAACACAACAACATCTAGTACACCCTTAGAGTTGTCCTATGAGGGCCATAACACTAGCACAAATGATGGTCAATTGATGGAATATATGGTGAAGTGTCCCAATCAATCAATGTTGAGGATTCAACATCATACCTTACTAGTGATGCTCATGATGATGAGGGGTTCTAGCACCTAAGTATGATGAGGATTCAATGCCTTATCCTATATATGATACTTATGATGATGCAAGCATAATTGTACCTAAATATGATGAAGAATCGGTATTTGAAAAATTATCGTGGGATATGGATCCATCTTCTCAGGAGCCATGCATGGAGGATGACAAAGGAGAGGATGAATTTGGAGGTGAAAACAAATCAAATATTTTGTATGGTTGTGATAGTGCACATGAGTCCCATCATTTGATAGTTCAATGTATGGTAAGTAAAGATTGCATGGAATCATCTAGTGAGTCATTTATTGTTGATGGGGATAGTATTCTTATAGATGGAAACAAATCAAAGAATCTATTGTTTGACATCCCATACCACGTGAATGAAATTGAACAAAGTCCCTTAGCATTGCATGATTTGAAGGATCAATTATTGGTCATAGAGGATAAAATTGTACAAGTGTTGACAAGGGAAGATGGTGCTCATATATTCATTGAAGCTCTTATTGGGATAACCCATATGGAGGAGAGACAAAAAGGAGATGCAAGTGGAGTCACTAGTGCGCAAGTGTGCATAATCAAAGAAGCAATAGAACAAATGAAATCAGATTACTTTTAGTTGTTCATGGATAGGGATTTTGCTCTTAAGTTCATTAAAGACAAGAAACAGAGGTTGAGGAGCTTTGTTACCAGTTTAGTGGCACGCTCTTCATCACTTACAACAGAAACTCAATCGTCTTTGGCAATCATGGCCCATGAGGGTGTGAGTGGAGCTCATGGTTTGAGGGAGGAGCCTCTTGTGACAATCCCATACGAGGAGCTTTGGGAGTTGCAGGTACTTGAGGAGAGTCATGAATCTGAGGGTTTTGATTATGCTCATGTTTTGCATGGTAAATATCATGAATCGTTTCTTTTGGAGAGGCCATTAAAGGCTGAAGGATTATCTACGAAGGAGATAACTCGGCACATTCCTTGTGGACAAGCCAATAAGGAAGTATATGCATTCATGGGTTGGGTGGACAAGTATATGAAAAGTATGGACACACTCTGGGATACAGGTTCAGTTGACATCAGTAGAGTGTTAGACATAGTAGTGCATACATGATGTCAGATGGTACAGGAGGGTACATTGGTATGCAACAGTATAAAGGGCTATACACTGGAACACAATGATGTATAGTGGAGTTTTGGGATATTTCTTCCAGAGAGACCTCCCGACAGAGTCCTCAAGCATACCATTGAGTCGAGGTTACCTAATATCAGTGAGTGGATGGATGAGCCTCAGGGATCAGCATAACCTCAATGATCAATATTCACTTGGGATATCATCATATGAGGGCTAGGGAGAAGGATACTCACATGTTTTCTTCCAGACTTCATTATGATTTCTTGGTCATGACCTTGGCATTGACCAACACACTAGCCACTTTCCAGTCTTGCAAGCAATGGAAAAGGAATCTATTGATGTTATTTGATGCCCTCATTATATACAAAAAGACATGGGAGCTTCACCTAATTCAGTTGGATGAGACAGGTGGGATTGTGGCCATGACATAGTTCTTTCATTTGGACTTTGTAGCAATCATTGGGAATGGTGAACTTCCAATTTGGTGGTGGGATCCAAAAATTCATTCGATTAATGGATTGTTTTAGATGATATTGATGATCAATAGAGTTAAGGAAGTGATTGGTATGAGTCATTGAGGGGATATTTTGAAAGGGGTTGTATATTTTTTTTCTATATGGCGAGGTAGTTTTTCCTTCATGATACCCAGGATCGAGTATAGTTGTGGATTGGTTGGTTTTCACTTCACTGAGATTCCTTGACAGAGTATGATTCATGATAGTGGGTACCATGGGAGGAGAGCATGGTCTGAGCATGGAAGTCAGACGATTATGATCAAAGGGGTGCAGTATCATCGTGATGGTTCCTCTTGGAGATTAGTTGGGGACCCTAGGACTACAATGTTTGACATTTCAACAACCGATATAGATGAGATGGAAAGTTTTTTCTTTCCATAGTTTTCTCTTGGGATGCTTAGGATTGGTTGCTTGGAGGAGCGGTCTTCTGAGGAGTCGATCGAGTTTCTACAAATTAGGAATGCTTGGATTATCAGGGGCATTCAGGTGAGTTATTATGTTAGCACCTTGCATATCAATGCTATGGGTAGAGGGTGCTTCACATCTTACAGGCTAGTTTGGGACCCTGGTGACTTTACCACTAACTTGTCAGTAGAGAAGGTCGAGGAACAATCATCCAATGGGGTTGATGTAGTCTTTGCCCATTTCATGGCCAAGGTGGGAGGGCAGGTTATTAGATTACATCATAGGTTTACCGATGGTGCATAATGTTGAAATATTGTAACTGCAAGGAGTATTCTATTTATTATTGATGTATTATTCATTAGATCAATCCCCTTTTGTGGATTGGTCAATCCCTAATTGTAATTTGCTAAATGAGAAGTCGGCCCCCAGAATATATTAAAGTGGTTATAACCACCCAGAATGAGAAGTCGTCCCTACCAGTGAAAATACACCTCAGTTCAGCACTTGCCAAATTGTATAAATAAGAGAGGCCAACGCCTCATTTGTTCACTCACTCACTTGTTCATCAAAGCGCAAGTTTGGAGCTGCAGTTGGAGAAGAAGGAAGAGAGAAAGAGGCACATACTTGGGAGAGGACTTTTTGTATTGTTTGGTTTATTCTCTTGGCATTGTATTGGCTATCTATATTAAGGAAGTTTTTGTTGGGTTTTCTTCCCCATGAGGGTTTCCCATGATAAATGATGTGTCTCTTGTGATTGTGTATTTCTCAGTGATTCTATATCTGCTATCGATATCTAGTGAATTGAAAAGAAACCTAATAATATTGTAAACCTTAACATGGTATCAGAGCTAAACTGAAGAGAGGATCTTTCACAAGAAGAAGAAAAACGTCAATGTTGTTGTACATGAAAATTAGGGCTTTTATTGAAGAGGAATTTCAGCCCAAGAGCCATCTAGAAAAGTGCACCCTATCTCAAGGAACTCTTTGGCACCTTCAACACACATTTTTAGTGGATAGATCTCCTGGAAAGTGAAACCCTAGTTTTCACCAGTACCAGAAGTACAAGAAAACTAGAAGTACCAGGAAACCAAAAGTACCAGAAAACCAGAAGCACTAGTCTAGAAATCCGTTGGTCAAGTTTGAAGGGGGAAAAGTTAGATTTTTTGAAATCTAACCACACCAGACTACGTGCCTTAGCCAAGCGCACCTCCTGGTAAGTTCAAAATTCAATTTTGAGCACTTTCATTTTTTGGTCATTTTCCTAGCTCCAGGTAAAAGATGTCTGCAAGCACTAAGATTGTTGACAAGCTAGAAGGTGTGGAAAACTTCTATGCCTGGGAGTATAGGATTAGACTCATTCTTGAAGAGAATGACCTAGAAAGATTCATTAAAGAAGATGTACCAGAACCCGTCGATGCTATAGATAAAGCAAAACACCAAAAGGACACAATTAGGGCCAAAAGAATCATTGCATATTTTATCAAAGATCACTTGATTCCTCAAGTGTCTTCAAAGAAGACTCCAAAATAAATGTTTGATGCCCTAAAAATATTATATGAAGGAAAGAACATAAATCGTAAGATGGATCTAAGAACTCAACTCAAGAATACAAGGATGCAGAAAGGAGAAACGATCCAGGAATATTTCTCCAGAATATCAGAATTCAAAGAACAACTAGAAGCAATTGGAGATACTATAGACGAAGACAAACTCATAATGACGACCCTTAATGGTCTCACAAGACCTTGGGATGCATTCATCCAAACTATTTGTGCTAGAAAGGAGAAACTACAATTTGACAGCCTTTGGGAAGAATGTAGTCAAGAAGAATCAGGGGTAGCTAATCGAGAAGCTTTGCTATCAAGAGATGGATATCAAGGCCTAGCTAATCACACTAAAGGAGGAAGAAAGAATTATTACTTCCAAAAAGAAATTCATAAAGAGTCTCACCCCCAAAACAAATTCATACATAAATAATCTCAACCAAGGAGATTCCATAAGTTTCAGAAAGGACAAAGAAAAGGAAAAGATTTCTCATCCTACTGATGTTACCATTGTGACAAGATGGGACATATTTTGAAACATTGTCCAGCTAGACGAGAAGAATACAAGAATAAAAACAAGAGGTATCATGCCCATGCAGTTGAAGATGAAGAGCCACCCACAAACATGATAAAAGAACAAATTAAATACCATGTCTTAATCTCGGCCCTCTCAGGATCAGTATCACCTGGTGAGGACACTTGGCTCATTGATAGTGGTGCTTCCAAGCACATGAAAGCTCAAAGAGACATTCTCTCTTTCCTTTCAGAAAAGAACTTTTCTCATAAAGTTACACTTGGAGATGACTATCAATACCCTATCAAGGGAGTAGGAGACTCAAATTACAAGCTTAATTCAAGGACTCCAATGAAGATGAATGATGTACTCTATGTACCAGGTTTGACAAATAACTTACTCTCCATATTAGCTTTAGAAAATAAAGGATTCAGAGTTACCATTATAGATGGATAAGTTCTTATGTGGGCTAAAGGAAAAACCATGAAAGAAGCCATTGTTATTGGAAAAGAAGAAAGTGGCTTGTATAAGCTCAAGGGTCATTCAAAAGTAGCCATGGCCCACTCCATTGAGAATCTGTGTGAACTTTGGCATAGAATATTAGCCCACATCAACTATAAGGCATTACCTTACATAAGTAAAGTAGTCATAGGTCTACCAGAACTCAAGGTTGATCATGAAGGTGTGTGCAATGTATGTGCACAAGGGAAGAACATCAAGAACACTTTTCCGAAGAGAGACAGTAAAGCATAAGGAGTCTTAGAACTCATTCACTCATATGTGTGTGGCTCAATGCCATCAACCTCCATCTATGGGTATGTATACTATGTATCTTTTATTGATGACTATTCTCGTAAAACCTGGGTTTACCTTTTGAAAAGAAATAATGAAGTGTTTAGTAAATTCAAGGAATTAAAAGCCTTGATAGAGAATCTTTCTGAAAGAAAGATCAAGATACTCAGGTCAGATAATGGAGGAGAATACACCTCAAAAGAGTTTGTAAACTTTTGAAAATATGTTGGGATCAAGAGGGAGCTCACCACTCCCTACAATCCTCAACAAAATGGTGTAGCAGAAAGAAAGAACGGAACTATAATGGAAGCAGTGAAGACCATGATTCATGATCAAGATCTTCCAATGTGCTTATGGGCAGAAGAAGAAAAAAAAACAATATATGCGCAGACCATATTGTCCCATAGTGCACTTGGGTTCAAGACTCTAGAAGAGATGTTCTCCAGAAAGAAGACAGAAGTAAGCCATCTCAAAATATTTGTCTACCCAATATTTGTACATATTCCAAAAGAGAAGAGAAACAAGCTGGACCCTTTAGGGAAGAAGGGAATATTTGTTGGATACTGTGAGGTCTCCAAGGCCTTCAGAGTTTATATACCAAGTTACCATCATATTGAGATCAGAAAGGATGTAACCTTCGATGAAGATGCATCACTCAATAAATCAAGAAGATTCCAGCCTGAAGAAGTATATGAAGAGGAGCGTGTAGCTTCTAGAGTTGCATAACCAGTGAGGGAAGTCATAGCTTCCCTTGATGAGGAGATTATAGAAGATCATGACATAGTAGAATATCAAGAACCTCCCCAGATGACGATCTCCCACAAGAGAAAGCTAGCCTGGGCAAGGGAACTTATTCAAGATGGAGAGAAGTATGGCGTCCCTGAAGGAACCATGAGACAAGTGAAGAATCCTAAGCCATTCTCCAGTTATATAGATTTGATGTGTGATCTCTTCGAGAAGGAGCCTACCTGCTTTGAAGAAGCCATTTAGAAGAAAGAATGGGCATATGCCATGATAGAAGAATACCAATCCATCATAAAGAATGATGTATGGGAAATAGTTCCCAGACCGAAGAGCAAGGATGTGGTATCTTCTAAATGGCTTTTCAAGATAAAACATGTTGTTGATGGAAGAATTGAGAAGTATAAAGAAAGGTTTGTTGCTTGTGGATTTTCTCAAAAGGAATGCATTGACTATGAAGAGACATTTTCTCATGTATCCAGATACACTTTGATCAGAACCATCATAGCCCTTGCAGCTAAGATGAAGTGGATGTTACACCAGATGGACAAGAAAACTGCCTTCTTGAATGGTGTCATTGAAGAAGAAGTGTATATATAACAAGTTCAAGGATTTGAAGTTGAAGACAAGAAGACTCATGTGTGTAAGTTGAAGAAGGCTCTGTACGAATTGAATCAAGCTTCTAGAGCTTCGTATGGAGAGATTGACAGTTTTCTGACGAGCTTGGGCTTTACCAAGAGTAAAGAAGATTCTAACCTTTACTTCAAGGTTATGAATGATGAGCCTATTATATTGTTGTTGTATGTGGATGACGTATTCTTAACTAGAGAAGAAAATACCATCAGTAAATTTAAGAAGAAGCTTGCTGCATAATTTGAGAGGAAAGACCTTGGCCTAATGCATTATTTCTTAGGTCTTGAGGTCTGGCAGAGCCCATAGAGGATCTTCCTTAACCAAGGGAAGTATGCAGTTTAAATCCTGAAGAGATTTGACATGTTGGAGTGCAAGTCCATGAATACACCCATGGAAACAAAGTTGAAGCTCATGGTTGACACTTCATCAGAATTAATTGATGCTACGATGTACAGACAGATCATTGCATCGTTGATGTATCCGATGAACACCAGGCCAGATATCTATTTTTTTGTGAACACCTTGATTCAGTTTTTGGTAGAGCTCAGACGTGTTCACCTAGTTGATGCAAAACATGTGATGATGTACCTTATGGGTACATTAGATTGTGGTCTCAGTTATGATGGAGATCATGACTTCATATTGAATGGTTATACTGATTCAGATTGGGTTGGAAGTGTCTCTGACAGAAAGGGCACTTCAGGATGTTGTTTCAGTCTAGGGTCATCCATGATCTCATGGCAGAGTACGAAGCAATCAAGCATTTCTCTTTGATCTAAAAATGAAGAAGACTTGTATTCTTGAACTTATTTGCAAGATTTATTTTATGTGTTAAAATGAAAATGGATCAACTTTGCAACACAACTTTTATATAAATTACTCATTCAATATGCATATAAACAACAGTAATAAACAGTGAATAGAAAACACATAACACAGCAAATGATAAAGGAGTTCACCCCTCTCTTGGGCTACATCTCCTGGTCCAGCTTCCAATGGATCTTTTGTATTATTTTCTCAAAGTGCTCAAATATGTGTTTTACAATGCTCAAAATGCCAAATAGATGGCTCCAATGGCTCCAGAACGTCCAAAAACCCATAGCTGGACTTTTTTGGCACCTCGTTTGGCCAAAAATTGAAGAAGATAGGCTTCCTGGAAGTTCCCCTTCAAACTTGTTGTCTCTGGATCGCCAAAATGCACCCTTGTTGCCTCAACCTAGCTCCCACGTGATTTTATGTGGAAAAACTCAGCACCGGGTGCAACCGCACAACTGGTACAAACTGTCGAATGGTTACGCGTTGGCCCTTAACCACCAAGGCCCGTGGGCACATGGCCACCACATGACCGTGCGCAATACAAACAGGGGTTAAGGTTTAAACCATATATATAACCGTGGGGGTTAAAACGCGCGCACCCACAATGGTCACATGTCATATATATAACTGTGTGCATACCACAATGGTCACACACACACACACACACACACACACACACACACACATATATATATATATAACCGCGGGTTTAAACGCACATAACAATGTTCATATGCAATACATATATAATCGTGGGCCGGGGCTTAGCCCCGACCCGGTCTGCACCCCAATTCACATTATTTTAAACTCAAATAAAATCAAACGTATATATATGTTAAGTAATACATGTGGGCGGGCCATTTGGGCGGCCCTTCCCAAGGCTTTACCCTGCCCGAAGGTCACGGGGTCGAATCCGGCCAACAACATAACTTTTAAACCAATATATAGGTGACACGTGGCGGCCATTGATTGGGCCACGTGTCGCTATCCCATTCGCTGCAAAAAAGCCACGTCATATGCCAACTGTCCACATAAATGCCTTCCACGTGTCATACGGCCCCTGCCACATGTCATACGGCCTGCCATGTCAGCATCCGTACAGATTGTATGGACTGTACAGTCAGCATCCCCTTTTTTTTGCCTATTTGTCGTTTTGAACAGAACGTGATATCTCTCTCTCCCGACGTCTGTTTGAACCCAAACGAGTTGCGTTGGGTTCATGACGACGAGGCCTACACTCTCGTTCGATTTGAAGCAATTCCGAGCACTTTGAATTTTGAGCAAAATTTGATCCCCTGGATCACTCTTAGCACGACAGAAGCAGAATACATTGTTGCTTGTTCTTCTAGTTGTGAATCCATATGGATTTGGAAGTTGTTGATAGGTCTATCTTTGAGCTTGTTATAGTTATCCTTGAGCTGCTTAAAGATGACAGAGAACCCTCTATTCCATGAAAAGTCAAAACACATAGAGATCTGATATCATTACATCTGTGATATGGTGTAGAGAGGAGCCATAAAGCTCTAGTATGTTAGCATGGATGAACATGTTGTTGATGTATTGACCAAGCCTCTATCTTGTGTAAAGTTTGAGCACTTTCGAGATAAACTTGGCATAGTCCAAAAGGACCTCCCTCGAAAGGGGGAGTAGTGTTGTGATGCCAACCCATGTTGATGATGTGCCATCCTAGTGTTGTGATGCCACCCTTGTGCTGATGATGTGCCAGCCTCGTGCTGTGATGATGTGTCAGCTTCATGTTGTGATGATGTGCCAGCCTCATGATGTGATGATGTGCCAGCCTCGTGTTTTGATGATGTGTTTCCAACATCGTACTGTGATGATGTGTTTCCAACCTCGCGCTGTGATGCCAACTTCATGCCGATGATGTTGTGTTTCCAGTCTCGTACTGTGATGCCAACTTCGTGTTGATGATGTTGTGTTTCCAGTCTCGTACGGTGATTCCAGCTTCGTTCTGATGATGTTGTGTTGCCAGTCTCGTATTATGATGTCAGCTTCATGTTGATGATGTTGTGTTTCCAGTCTTGTACTATGATGCCAGCTTCATGTTGATGACGTTGCCAGCTTCGCGATGATGATATTGTGTAGACATCTTCGTGTTGTGATGCTAGCTTCGTGCTGAAGAATCTCAGCCTAGTGTTGATGTTGATGATACTCCAGCCTCTATGATGTGTTTTTGCTGATGTTGATGATGCTCCAGCCTTTTGTGTTGTGTTGATGATGCTCTAGCCTTTGTGTTGTGTTGATGATACTCCAGCCTCTGTATTGTGTTGATAATAAGAAAAAATTCTGATGATTTATAGATACGCCAGTCAGTGTTCCAAGATGTTGTTGATGATGTTGCCCTCTCTCTCACCCGATGTTATTGAAGAATACCCTTATTGTTAAGGGGGAGTGTTGAAATATTGTAACTGCAAAGAGTATTCTATTTATTATCAATGTATTATTCATCAGATCAACCCCTTTTGTGGATTGATCATGTCGGGCATTGTAAATGACCAAATCCCCTTTTGCGGATTGGTTAATCCCTAATTGTAATATGCTAAATGAGAAGTCATCCCTCAAAATATATTAAAGTGGTTATAACCACCCAGAATGAGAAGTAGGCCTTGCCAGTGAAAAGATACCTCAATTTAGCACTTTCTAGGTTGTATAAATAAGAGAAGCCAGAGCCTCATTTGTTCACTCACGTACTTGTTCATCAGAGCGCAAGTTTGGAGCCGCAGTTGGAGAAGAAGGAAGAGAGAGAGAGGCACATACTTGGGAGAGAAATTTTTGTATTGTTTGGTTTATTCTCTTGGCATTGTATTGGCTATCTATATTAAGGAAGTTTTTGTTGGGTTTTCTTCCCCATGAGGTTTTCCTAGGATAAATGATGTGTCTCTTGTGATTGTGTATTTCTCAGTGATCCTATCTATGCTATGGTTATATAGTGAATTGAAAAGAAACCTAATAATTGCTTAAACCTTAACACAGAGCACAGATTTTATGTGTGCAAGGATTGATCAATTATTAGAGTTCACACACTTCCTGATAATGTATTCAGAGTATGGGCAACATGGGTGACAGAGCTATCTTTTGGGTAGATGTTTAGAGTTCATGAGCATCCCAGAGTCATTGTCATTGATCAGGATAGTAGGTTTCTTAGCACATGTCGGCAGGATTTGTCCAAATTTTAAAGCATAGGTTTGATTTCTAGTACTAGTTGCTACCCTCATACGGATGGTCAAGCAAAGATGGTGAACCAACGGGTTGAGAGGTATATGCATGACTATGTGAGGTCATGTATAGAGTGGTTACATTTAGGTGAGCATTTCTATGACACCACTCGTGATATTTTGCAGACCACCCAAGATCAACAGAGGAGGTATGCAGATAGTAATAGGGTGGAGCACAGTTTCGATATTAGAGACGTGGTTTTCCTGAGGGTACAGCTACATAGAATGCTTCCATTGAGGAGAGGTGGAACTGAGAGGATGAATTTGTGCCTCTATGGTTCCTACATGGTGACCCGAAGAGTTGGAGAGGCAACTAATGAGTTGGAGTTTTCATAGGGTATCCAGATTCACAATGTTTTCCATGTGTCATGCCTAAAGAAGGTGTGGGGACCATATGTTACCACTTCCATTGAGTTACCACCACTAGATGAGAGGGGACAGATGATATTGACTCCCAAGGAGTTTTTGAACATCCGAGAAAGGATATTAGAGAGCATAGTGATTAGGGAATACTGTGTCAGGTGGAGGGATTGGACGATAGGGGATGCCACGTGGGAGAGTGAGCAAATTTTGCAGCATCCTCGCTTTCAATTACTTGAGGGAAATAAATCTAGGAAAGGGAGGACTGTAATGTCCCTTTCCTAATGATCTCTCTAGGAGATTGACGTAATATCATAAGTGATTTGCGTATGTTATAGTCAGTGGAAAAAGGGGATTAATTAATTATTTAATGTCACTAGAGCAGAAAAGTAACTTCTTTAAAAAGTGACAATGACTAATTAATTAAAAAGGGTGTTTTAAGTGACTTGAATTTATAAAGTCACTTTAATTTATTAAAATGCTAAAAATGTCTAAAAAGGGTCAATGAGGAAATAAAAGGAGAATGAGGGTGCCCTCTCTCATTATGCAGTTGTTATTTTCTAAAAACTAAATTGAGAGACCTCTTGTGGCTTTGGCTCTTGGGACGAAAAAACCTAGAGGAGTTTGGGATTAGATTTGGTGGTAAAACTATCCACCCTAGCCGATTGTAGGGAAGGGATCATTCAAATTTCTTCATTGTTCTTTAGTGTGGCCAAGTTCTTCATCATTTAGCAACTGAGTTTTTATTTGCAGAGATCGTTTTGGCTTGAAGAGTGCAAGTTATCTTGTGGATACTTTTTTGGGTATGGTGGTTGCGTTTTCTTGAGATTAGGGACCAAATATTGATTTGGGTGTCATATTCTTAAGTGTGGGGCTGATTTATTGACTAAGGGAACGGTTTCCAACTTGTTGGGAGAATTTGATGGAATGTGAGGTTGAGTTATGGCCTTTGGCACCTTAGTTTGGGTTTTATGTAGACTGATTTCAATTTCTGGGTGAGTTTCCTCTATTATGGACCGTGTTCTCTTTTCTAGGCAACGATACTTTGATGCTATGTCAAGCTCCTTATCCATAGGGACAATATCTTTCATTGTTGGTCGAGTTTTATTGTAGCAAGGGTCATTTTGGGTTGAGGTCTATCTACTAATTGTTGGTAGCCAAAATACACTTTGTTAGAGTCTATTCTATTATCGACAAACATGTAAGCTCCCATAGAAATATATATCAGGTGTTGGGTTAGTTTCCTGCATATTTGGGTCAAGTTTCCTTTGAGCACAATGCTTCTTTTTTGTTGTGTTGAGTCATTAGGTCCAAGGGGACGAGTTCTTTACATCAAGAGAATGATTTGTAGTGTGGGAGACCGTTGAACCATTACCCATCAAATTGTTGCATAAAGATCACTCTTACATGCCTATATATCCATCTATATGATTATTATACACATTCTTTATCTACAAGCATCCATTTCATTCAATGTACAGGTCAGAGTTCTGATTTATTAATTATTGTTATAGTATTTATATTAGTGCCATAATGTATTTTTGTTGCCATGTAATATCATTACAATAAGTTATGGGCATACTTTGTGTGTATTTCACATATAGTTAGTAAATAAATTAGTTTTTTTAAGCCACTGTCAAAACTATTTAGACACAAATTGTTGGACAAAATGTCCATACCAATAAACTGAACCAAAGATTGAAAAAAATTTTAGTAAGAGATATTACAAGTGGTATCTTGGTCTCCACAATAACAATTAGAATGCATGCATGAAGATGCAACAATTGGAATGCTTGCATTAAGATGTAGAGTAACATTATAGGAATCCTCACAGTGGTATCCAACTGACCAAATTCAAACTAAACGTATTTAAGTCGTACCATGTGTTGGTTCAATCTAATGATCACATAAACATGAAATAGCCAAAAAGACATGAGGCTCATTTGGGATCCCTACCAAATAGTACTCATGTTGTTATTAGCTTGGAAAGGTAATTGGGGTTTTATTATTGGTTCAAAGGTGCTTTTAAATGTTTTGATTCATGTGGCCCCAAGTTGGAAAATCTTGATTCATGTCTTTTATAGAAAATTCCTCATATGAGTTGTGCATGCCACATATGTGTTTTGTATGACATATGGCTTCTATGGTATATAGCTTTCATGGAGGGTTTAAGTGTCTAAACTAATTCAAGGGTGTTTTTAAATGTGATATGTGTTTTGTATGATATGTAGCTTTTATGACATATAGATTTGATGGAGGGTTCGAGTGTCTACACTAATTCAAAGGTGTTTTTAAATGTGATTTGTTTGATGTCGAATGTCATGTCTATAATGAGATATTTTATGCACTAAACTTGTACTCTCCTAACTTTCATGTTAGTTTATGGGGAATATCTCAAATTAGGTTGAGACTTGAACATGTATGGTACCTTTTGATAGCTTTCTAAGTAGACCATTAATTTAAATTTTACGACTTGATTTAAACCAAGTTCATGTAGTTAAAACATCTCGTAGTGCGTGAGCATTTGGGATTGCATAATGTACACTTTATTTTTTGGGTTCTTTTAGGCTTCCATATTTCTATGTTGGTGAACAAGCATGTAATGTGCATTTTGTTTTTTTTGTAGGGTACATTTCAGCTACAATATTTTTAAATTGTTATTATTATTATTATTTAAAAAAAATAACTTATTTTCATGTGGTAAAAGTTTTGACATGCATGCTTTGGAATTTGTGGAAAAAATGCTTACTTTGGATCCTATTCAAGTATATTGTCAGTTATGTTTAGCTTCTTTTTTTCTAAAGAAATGGGATACTTCAAAGATTCCTTCTACATCAAATCATAGTTTAGAGGTATCTAGTACCAATACAAACAAGATCGTGGTTTCACCATGGTTTACAGGGTTTTTGTCGAGCAAGAGCAACATTTCAAGTTGTCACGCAAAAGAAGTAACAAGTAACAAAGAGCATAGTGTTACATCGACATGCAATGTACTCACCATACATGCATAAGAATTTTGTTACACTATATCCCCCCATTTTAATATTCTTATTATTTTGGATAACAGTTCTAATAGTAATCAATATCGAGGATTTCTTCCTCTAATTTAGGTATAGAAGTTAGGGTTTTATTATTTCTACAGTGCCTTCCTTTATTTTTGGTATGTCATATATATCCCATGCACAATTCGGCAGGAATAGAGCCAATGCAGTGGCACTTGTTATGAGATTGAGATTGTGTATGTTATCTTGGAAGGGTCATTCATCTCTGTGTTTTGGGTTTTTGTTATTATAGTTTGTGAAGTTGTGTTTGAAAGTCTTTTCAAAGTAGATTTTCATAGTTACCATCTTTAGTGTGATTCTTGGAATATATTTTTTCTTCCTTTTTGGTCATAAAATCATAGGCATCTCTTTTTGGTCATAAGACAATGAATAACTCAATCCTAGTATCATTATGTGGTTGTAGGCCTCTTTGATATTTAAGGACATTATTTTTCTTTGATTCACACATGTTTGGTCGCACCATTAAAATATGAAATTCATTAGCATAAGTATGATTAAATGATAGGAATCTTTGACATTGAAGACAAGAACTCAATACCAGTATGCATATGTGGTTGTGAGCCACTTTGATACTTAAGACCTTATTGTTCTCTAATTCACACATTTCTAGTCTCACCATTAAAATATTAAATTCACTAGCATAAGTATGATTAAATGATAAGCATATTTGACATTGAAGACAAGATCTCAATCCCAGTATGCATATGTGGTTTTAAGCCACTTTGATACTTAAGACGTTATTGTTTTCTAATTCACACATTTCTAGTCTCACCATTAAAATATGAAATTTATTAGCATAAGTATGATTAAATGACATGAATCTTTGACATTGAAGAAAAGAACTCGATCCTAGTATGCATATGTGGTTGTAAGCCACCTTGATACTTAAGACCATATTGTTCTCTAATTCACACATTTCTTGTCTCACCATTAAAATATGAAATTCATTAGCATATGTATGATTAAATGATAGGAATCTTTGGCATTGAAGAAAAGAACTTAGTCCCAGTATGCATATGTGGTTGTAATCCACTTTGATACTTAAGACCTTATTGTTCTCTAATTCACACATTTCTAGTCTCACCATTAAAATATGAAATTCATGGTTATAGGTATGATTTGATTTTTCAATTGGGTTTAGCTCGGGTGTTTGGGAGGAATGATTGTTATCCTCCCCATGTAGTTGCAACTCTCGCAATTGATTTTTTGAGCTCTTAACAAGTATATCATTGTAATGGTTTCAAGACATGTTGTTGATCGACCTTGTGCCCTAAAGATTATAGGGTTTTACCTAGGTACCATCCTTGAAATGAGGAGAAGCACTCGGGACTTTCCCTAGGCTTTGTAACCTGGAAAAAAAAGGTATGATATAAAACAATTAGTGTGAATTATAGAATCCTATGAGTCATTGAGTTTTTGAAAGCAATTTGCACCCAAGGCCTCAATCAAGAGCATGTATTTCTAGGTGTTCCATCTAATATAAGAAGGAGCCCAATGGGATAGCTCAAGTGGTTGAGTACTTTGAGCTTCATGAAATAGGTTTTGAGGTTTCTCCCCCAAGTTGGTTTCCTATGTTGTGTACCTCACTCGATGTCCATAATGGTTCAAACCTCATAATCAGTGCCAATGGGAGAAACACAAAGAAGTGCCTAGGGTTTTCCCATTAGGTTTTCCTTGGAAAAAAAAATGTATGACATGAAATGGATAAGTGCCAAGTAAGGATATCAAATGGATAAGAAGGTGAAGTTGGCCATTTGGATGGCCAGAAATAACCTAATTTGTTGGTTTGAAAGTCAAGAATAAATTAATGATTTAATCATAATTATTGATCCACTTAAATCATTAATTGGTGTAAACTATTGACTCAAGATTTAGTACACATTAAGATCTTTCCAACGACCTAAAGAAGTTTGAAAAGAGAGTTTGTATGAGAAAGTTATGTCTGATGGAAGTTATATTATATATATCACTAGTTGCTCTAATAGGTGCATTATACATCCTTAGTGGGATGTTTAATATAATGTTTGTAACAAGAGCATCATATCCCATGTGGAAGCCCCATGGATAATAGAACCATTGCAACTAGTGGAAGCTATCTCAACTTTGAGTGATGAAATTTGACTGTCATTGTTGATACACTTTAACATATTTGACCAAGTCCTCAAAAAACTCTATAAAATACCCAAAAGACAAAACAAAAGATATAGACAATTTGGATAAGGTATAATCTAGGTAGTTTTCTAAAGACAATGAAAGAGAATTATTCCCCATCATTGCATGCTCAACAATCCATGCAAGAGATAAAAAGATCCATAATTTGAATGGGTGAGAAACCTTGTAACTTCACTCTTTAACTCGACAAAACACACAACAAACTATATTTAGAAAGTATATTTAAGAAATTGTAATCTGTTGTACAAGTAATAAAACAATGCATTTTAAAGTTGTAATACTTCCTCAAATCTAAACTTTTCCAAGGAAATTTTGTTTGTATTGATGTTGTATATCTTGTTATTTTATTTCATTCCATAATGTTTAGATTCAATTGTTGAAGTTTATTAGCACCAAGGATGGCATAATTTATGAATTTATGGCATAAACATGGATTGCAACAGTAGCATTTAAAATGCCATTGAACCATGCAAATTAGATAGGTTGTGATGAATTGTCTAGAGGAATTGATTTAGTAGTTTATATATCATATTGGTATTAGAGCAAGTTGTTCCTTAAAATTTTATGGTAAAGACTTGTAGTCCATATGAAGAGAATGGTGAGACATTGCTTGCAAGAATTGAAAGAAGAAACCAAGCAAAGATGGAAAGGTTTTCACATTAAAAAAGAGGCTCAAAATAGTCAAAAGAAAGAATCATTTGGTTGGAGTAGAACATTGCAACACCGACTTAGATAGTGTTATAGATCATAAAGACAAAGTACAAAAAGAAAGAAGAATGATTAGTAGAATCTTAGTATGAAGAGGAGGATTCCATCAAGGATACTAAAGGTAAGAAGCATGTAATCTCTTATTGTAATTTTTATTTTATTTTATCTTGTAATGATTTATTTACATTTGAAGAAAAAATCAAACTGCCCTCTTACAATGGAAAATTAGATGCTGAGAAACTCAATAGTTGCATGAAATAGCTAGAATTATATTTCAATGTGCATTAAAAAGAGAGGAATAACAAATTTATTTTTCCCCTTCAAAGAACTTAATCCATGCTTTGATTTGGTGGGAAATTTATGTAAATGATTTGAGGTTGGGAAAGAATCCCCTGGTGACTAAATGGGCACATTTAAATGAATTAATTAAATCACAATTATATCACATAGGCTATCAAGAGGATCAACACATTAGATGAAAGTATTATTAGGAAGAGTAAGGATAAAAATTTTAGTATTAGATGTTCGAGTTACATAAGCAATCCATCATGTTAGGAATCTTACCAAAAGAAGTTGGTGTAATAATTAAGTAAATTGGAGGTCTACATGATCCTATTTAAACATAGTGGTAGCTTCTTAATGTTAGAAGTATAGATGAAGCAAGTAAGAAGGTTATTTATATCAAGGTAGGCATGAAAATAGGGCAACAAAAGAATCAAGAATAGGACCCAAAGGCAATGGAAAGAAAGTTCTAACCATAGTATATAAGGGAAAATATCCCAAGAAGCACTATAAACACTATGATGTAGATGGACACATGGGTGAAAAGTATTGGGAGCTTCATCCAAAACTATGTTTGAAATGGTACAATTCCAATAAATTAGCAATTACTACTAATATGGAAGGTCAAGTGATAGAAGACATCATTGATGTGGATTAAAAGCTTGTCCATGTTACATTGCGAGATCCTAGGGAAAGTGGAAAAATGAATGCACTCCTCCATTTATAGGTTTATGTGAAGAATATGAAGGTAAATGTTATTTTTAATAGTGGTTCTCGATACAATTGGATTTCTGCAACTTTAGTTGATGAACTTTGTTTTGAAACATTTGAGAATCCATAGCCATGTTCTTGAGTTGGTTGCAAAAGAATTCCACTTTGAGGATCATGATGCATTGTAAGGTTCAATTTTCCATTAATATTAATCTTGTCAATGAGGTGTAATGTGATATAGCACCTTGTGAGGCATATGATGTGACGTTTAGAAGTCCTTATCTATGGGATAGGAATGCACTATTTTATATAAGGAAAAACAAATTTCACTTGGTGAGGAGTGGTGGGATCTACTTCACTAAGTCACGCAAAAGGAATAATCAATATTCTCTCACAGTGACAAATTTGGGAAATAAGTTAATTGCCAACAACCAAAATAAAACTACCTTCAAACGTGATGTGGAAGAGGTCTTGGATAAGATGTTGTTAGCTATGTGCTCCACCTTCTTCACAATTGAGATTTTTTAGGACCAAAAACGTAAAAAAATAGGGAGGTGTGATCTAAAATGGATCAAGTTCCAAGTTTGGTTCCAAAAGAGATAAGAAGGAAAAGTTTATTAAGTATCTGGATGGATAGATAATGACATAGATTGTTGGTTTCAAGGTTAAGAATACAAGTATAAGGAAAAATCAAATTCATTTGTCAATAATCATCATAACTTTTTACCCAAGGGATATCACACATCAAGAGATTTCCAATTATCTAAAGAATTGCATCACAAATAGAGTTTGTATGAGAAAGTTATGGCCTTTGGAAGTTATATATATATATATATTCATTGATAAGTGCATTCTATAGCCTAGTTCATATGTGTAACGTAATGTCCATAATAGGACCATTGTTTCCCAAGAGGAAACACCATGTGTGCAACCATCATAGCCCAAGTGGAATCCATATCAATATTGAGTGATCAAATTTGACATCGTTAAGGGAAATACCTTTTATAATGTTTGACCAATTCTCTAAACAACTTTATAAATCCCTAAGAGACCAATCCAAGGAGTTTTCTGAAGACATGGAAATTAATTCTCCCTCGAAACTATGTGGTCAACATTCTAGGTAGGAGAGGGAAACATGGTAAGTTGAATGGTCAATAAGCCTTCTAATGTCATTGTGTGACTAAAAAAAAAAGACAAGATTTGTTTGGAGAGTATATTTAAGGAATTGTAGATTCTATAGTTTGAGCAATAAAATAGTTCATTTTAATGTCGAGGTTTTTCTTCAATTGAGAGTTTCTCCAAGGTAAATTTCTTGAGTATTGGTGTGTTATCACCTTGTTATTTTACTTCATTCCCTAATGTTCAAATTCCATTTCTAAAGTTTACTACCAGTAAGTATGGGATGGTTTATGCATCTATGGACATAAATGTGGATTGCAACAATAGCAATTTAACACACCATTGAATTCTATAAATTTAGATATGTTGTAATGAATTGTCTAAAGGTGTAGCTTCAATGATGTATGGATTGAGTTATCAGTAGGTTGGTTGCAACGTTGGTGCAATTCATTCCATTATGTATGGATCATCATAGTGCTTGAGGGGTATAATTCATCATGCAATGTCTCTACAACCTTTCTCTAAGTATCAGTGGACTTACCCTTGTCTTATCACTAAGTATTTTGTGACTTCCACTATCTCAGTGTGATAAGAGATTGGAGTGGGCAACCACAAACTAGAAAAAGTTCAAGATATTATCGGTACAGAACATACATGATATGTTAATAGTTTAAATAAAAGATATGGAAGTTGATAAATATTGATGTATTTTGTATCGAAATTGTGTTCATGATGTATGGATCTATGGTAAATTGGGAGGATAAAGTTATGTAGATTGTATGGATGAGTTTCACATCATATAGTAGAACTTTGATTCGTAACATTTGCATAGATACTTCCATGTAGTAGAGTGATAATACTATGAAAACAAATCAAGAGCTACATGGAGGCAATGTCCCTTTGTCTTAAAGTCCAAGTAGTCAAAATATTACAAAGCAATAACATGTATTGGCAATCGTTAGGCTAGTAAAAATGTACACAATGTCAATGTGTATCCCTAAATCAACACCTTGTTTGTTAATGAAGTCTTGTAGCCTACTTCCCATTTGTAATTTATCATTTAGAGAGTTCACAAATTCCCTTGTTTTCCAGAAGGCATTGTAACAGTGCAACATAAGTTATGATTAGAAACATGGTTTCACAATTGTACAGAAAAATAGGGAGATACATGAAGAGGCCTGGGTTCCCAATTGTATAGGTATTACAAAACTATCTTTACATAACAATACCAATGTAACATAGTAGTGATAATCGGGTACTTGATTTTATATACTTTTCATATATTTTCATTGAAATTTGTGTATAGATACATTGTTGTTTATTTTTGGTATCCTTTTTGTTCTATAATAGGCTATAAAAGCAGAGGGAAAAAATGAAACAACAATCAAGCCAAGATGGTTTTACATCATTCCTCTGCAATGAATATTTTAGAAGATTGAAGAAGAAAAGGTGGTCCTTAGAAAATCGCATTTACCAGTGTTGCAAAAGTGTTGCTAGGCATCTTGATATGTATATCTCTATGAAAATTGACAAAGAAAGATGAAATTAAGGGTATTAAAGAATGACCATGTTTTTAGAAAAATATGGTTTTAAACTCTCTGTAATTAATTGTTACAATATTTAAGAATAAATGATGGTGCCTAGAAAAACATATTTTTCCGTTGTTGCACAAGTATTGCTAGTCATCTTGATCTATCTATCTCTGTCAAAACTAATAAAACAAGGTAAAACCAGGGGTATTAAAGGAGAGCCATATTTTTTGAAAATTTGAATAGGGTGGCATGAAGACATAGGAGAATTTTGTACAAGAAGAAATTGAATCTACCAAAGTAGTTTTGGTGGGAAATAGATTATTTAAAAGTTTTTCATACAAAACAAATAACTTTTTTAGTTATTATCCTATAGATTTTTTGTATTTGTATGGATTTTTTTTCAACATAATTTTCATTTGATTCATTAAATTGTATTTCACATTCATGAAATGAGTTTTAGTATCTATATTCTAAATACATAGACATTTTCTTTGTTGATGAAAGAAACAATTAGAAAAATTGATAATTGATAATTTTATGTCGATAATACATATTCCTATGCCATATTTTCATACCACCTTTCCATGTTTGGCTCTCACCATCTAAATTTGTTTTTGAAAGTTTTGAAACAATACTTTTAAATACCACATTATTAATAATTCCTATGCCAAATGTTCATAGCACCTATCTCTCTTTTGCTTTCACCATCTTTTTTTTTGAAATTTTTTAAACAATACTTTTAAAATTTAATTACAATTGAATTATTCTAATAAAATAACAAATTGCATAATCAAAGTGTACAGGTTTTCATAGTTCTTCATAATGTTAACTTAGTATTTCTAGAATTATAATTGTGGAGGAAGTTTGAAACGTCCAATGTTTCGAGTGGACACTCCACCCATCATCAAGGACTCTTGAAGCATGAATAATTGAAAAGAGTGTTAATGATGGGTGGAGTTTCCACTCGAAATGTTGGACATTTCAAACTTACTCCATAGTTATATTTACATAAATCCCAAGTTAACAAAATTAAATAATTTAAAGAAAAAAATTAACTGCGAATAAATTATCACAATTGAATTTATGATCTATTCTTAATGAATTGAATGTCTTTCTATCTTTTTCTTTCTATACAAATTTTCATATGATTCACTGGCTCCTAAAATTTGAGGTTAGATAGATGTGAACCATAATTCACAATAATACATATTCACAATGTGAATCCCTAACTCGACTTCTTATTTGTTAATGAAGCCTTATATCATACTTGCTATTTGTAATTTAGAATTTACAAAGTTCATAAATGCCCTTGTTTTCCATAAAAACATTATGGCAAGTCCAAATTATCTAGAATAGGATTTTCATAGCACTTATGTCTCTTTCTTTTTTACCATCTCAATATGTTTTTGAAAAAAATCAAACAAAACTTTTAAAGTTTAAATAATACATAATAAGTTGCATAGTTTAAAGAAAAATAAATAAATACACTTGAATTATTATGATTGAATTTAGAATTTTTTCTTAATAAATGAATTGAATCTATTTTTTTTTAATACAAATTTTGATATGATTCATTAACTCCTAAAATTTGAGGCTACATAGATGTGAACTATCATTCACAATAATACACATTGGCAGAGTGAATTGCTAACTCAACTTATTGTTTATTAATGAAGCGTTCGGAGTGCTCATAAATGCCTTTGTTTTCCATTAAGACATTGCAACAATGTAAAATAAGTTATGATTAGAAGCATGGTAAACATGGGGAGGCATTGCTTCTCAATTATATAAGCATTTAAACATAGTCTTAACATAATAATAATAACACAATAGAGTAGAGATAATAAACTATTTGATTTATACTCTTTACATGTCTTTTCATTGAAATTTATGAACATATATCATGTTGTTTCTATTTGGTAATGTTTTTGTTGTGTAATAGGCTATAAAACAGAGGAAAACTAATGAAATGACCATCAAGACAAGACAGTTTTACACTTATGTGCAACACATTGTTATAATATTTAAGAAGAAAATATAATCATTAGAAAGACATATTTTGTTATTGTTGCACAAGTGTTTCTAGGCATCTTGATCTATCTACCTCTATCAAAATTGACAAAGCAGGATGAAACCAGAGGTATTAAAGGAGAACATAGCTTTTTAGAAAATTATGGTTTTATATCATTTTTCTGCAATGAAATGTTACAAGATTTAGGAAAAAAGATGGTTTTTAGAAAGACATGTTTTTCTAGTTGTGCAATAAGCATCTTGATCTATCTCTGTTTGCCAAAATTGAAAAAACAATGTCAAATGAAGGGTATTAAAGGAGCACCATGTTTTTAGAAAATTTAAATAAAGAGTTATGAATACATTGAAGCATCTTGCACATGAGTAAACCGAATCTACCAAACTAGCTTTGGAATGAGAAGTAGCTACTGAGAACTAGGCTACTTAAACCCCTTCATACAAAAGAAACAATTTATTCTACCCACTTTCTTACATATTTTTTGGATTTGTATTTATTATTTATTGCAATATAGTTTTCATTTGATTTATTAAGTTGTATTCCACGTACAAAAAGTTATAACATAAACATGAAAATAAATGGAATCAACATATTTTTTTTTTGATATCACAAATAATTAGGAAAAAAGAAAATAATTGCATACACTACATTAAAACAATCACTCTCAAACGAAACTGTCTTATATAATATAGGACAACAAAAATTATAAATCTCAATTACTCTTTGGTAACAAAAGCATGCCCATAAATAACAAAGATTTGATTTCGGTGTTAAAAAGAAATATTGCATATACAACTATTGGTTAAAAACGAGACTATGAAGGACAATATATGATCTAGAAAATTTATCAAATGGCTAAAATTTTGATGTCATATATTTTAAGTGCGTATGTATGTCAATTCCTAAGAAAGTTTTTCATAGTTGATGCAGAAGGTTAAAAAAAATGTTGTAAAAGTTTAAAATTGTTGTTGACCAGTAACTTTTAAAAAGATTACAAAATTTTACATAGCAAAAAATTCTTAAGTTTTGATAAATAAGAAGTTATAGTAAATATAATTTTCTCTTTTCATGTAGTGCTATAGGAATTGAGTGACATGAGGGTTAAATTGACAACCATTCTAGGCTTGTTGCATAGATATTTCTAATGTTTTATGATAAAAATAATAGAAACATATAATTTTTTATTAATGTATTTATAGAACGATGTAACAAAGCAAGCAATATATTTAAATTTTCAAAAAATCAAAAGAATATATATATATATATATATATATAGTGTTTGTTTAGAAGGAAACAATGCAATTATATATAGTTTTTGAAATTAAAAAAATGCAATTTTCATATGTAACAAAAGGAAAAAGTAGAATGCCATTAGAGATATGGAGCACAAGGGGAAAAGGTTGGAGACTTCGGCTATGGTAGTCAAGACAATAGAAATATCAACTAAAAATAACATAATCTTATTCAATGTATCACCAACCAGATTGTTATTAATGTTTCGATTAAAAAGAATCTTGGTTGCGTTAGACAATGAAGAATGATAGACTTGAGCTACCAACATTGACATGACATAAAAATTATTTTTATACAATCCTCTAAACATCATGAACAACTAGGAATTTCATGACCATAAGATGTAATTGCCACATTAAAAATAAAATAACAATAATGTTTTCATATACACATATTGACAAATGTATCATAGATTTCAATACAACCTCATAAACTTTATTCAAAATAATATATACAACTACAGATAATCATTCAACCATTGTTTTCAGTTCCTAATCTTATTCAATGCATAGCCAAAAAACTTCTCATCCATGTTTGGGTTAGAAACAAGCTTGTTGTTCAATACATCACCAGCCAAATTCCCATCCATACTTGGATTATAAGAAGGATTGGTTGTGTCAAACACTAAAGGAGGATAGACTTGGACTATGGAAATCAAGTGAATAGAAACTCAAATGAACAAGCACATGAAATAAAACTTATTGTTCTAGGAGGCTTTAAACAACATGAAAAACTAGGAATTTTATGACCATAAGATGTAATTGTCACTTTCATAATCAAATGATTTTTGATAGGAAAATTTTTAATATAACCTTGAAAAATATATTCAGACTAATATACACAACTACAAATAATCATTCAATCATTGTTTTGGTAACCTAATGTTATTCAATGCATATCCAATAAGTTTCTCATCCATCTTGGGTTAGAAACAAGATTCACTAGGTCAAATGTTATAGGAGGGAAGACTAAACTATGGTACTCAAGCCAATAGAAATCTCAACCAACAATAACACACGATTGTATTCAATGCATCACCAACCAACTTCTCATCTATACTTGGGATATAAACAATCTTGGTTAGGTCAAAAAATGAACAAGGTTATATTTGCATTATGGAAACCAAGCTAATAGAAATCCCATCCAACAATGACATTACATAAAAAAAAATCTTACACAATCATAGTAAACAACATAAATAACTAGAAATTTTATGACCATAAGATATAATTTTTACTTCCAAATTCAAATGACAATAGTGTTTTCATAAACCTATATTAAAAAATATATAAAATGACTTAATGATGACTATGCCACTAGATAAGGCAAGTAATTAATTAATTTTTTATGATACAAAACTTTCTCATGTTTATAAAAAAAAACCATAGATAATATAAGTAAAAGGGACACAAATAAGCTTGATTCAAAAGCTAAAGGAAGGAAAATTTGGGCTATAGCAATCAAGCCAGTATAAATCTCGACCATCAATAACATAATATTATTCGATGCATCACCAAAAAAAATTCTCATACATGCTTGCATTAGAAACAATTTCGGCTAGGCCAAGAACTAGAGGATAGAATTTGGCTTTGGCGATCAAGCAAATAAAAATGTCAAGCAACAATGACATGTAATAAAAATAATTGTTGAAGAATCCTTTAAATATCTTGAACAACTAAGAATTCATTGAGCATGAATGCAATCACCACTTCCAAAATCAAATGAAAATAGTGTTGTCATAGGTACATTTTGACAAATGTATAACATATATCAAAACAACTTGAGAAACTCTATTCAAATTAATATTTGAAATGAGAAATAAATATTCAATCATTGTTTTTGCAACCTAATCATATTGAAAGCATAGCTAACAAGCATCTCATCTATTCTTTTCTTAGAAACAAGTTTAGTTAGGTCTAATACTAAAGGAGGGTAGACTTGGCCTATGATAGTCAAGCCAATAGAAATCTAACCAATAATAAGATAATGTTATTTAATGTATCAACAACCAATTTCTCATTGATACTTGGGTTTCAAACAAGATTTGTTGGGTCAAATGTTGAGAGAGGTTAGACTTGCATTATGGAAATCAAGTGAATAGAAATCTCAACCAAAGATGACATGATATAAAAATCTTTATTGCAAAAGCTTTTAAAGAACATGAACAACTAGGAATTTTGTGACCATAAGATAGATGGCCATTTCTAAAATCAAATGAAAACAAGTTTTCATAGGTGTGTGTTCAAAAATATATTGTAGAAAAGGAAAATGTAGACTTGGCATATGGTATTTGATCCAATAGAAATCTCAACCAACAATAAAATGATGTTATCCAATGCATCATCAACCAAATTCCAAATGATGCTTCAATTAGAAACAAGCTTAGTTGGGTTAAACATTGGAGGAAAAACTTGGGCTACAACAGTTAAGCCAATAGAAATATCGATCAACAATGAAATGACATAAAAATAATTGTTGCAGAAGTATTTAAACATCATGAACAAGTAGGAATTATACGAACACAATGTGCAATCACTACTTCCAAACTCAAATGACAACACTATTCTGATAGGCACACTTTCACAAGGTTAGTTTGGAAAGAAGTATTATTGCTAGTTAAATATATAGTTTCCTGAAACCAAGTAACTTTGTAGGATAATTTTCAAAGGTGGATTTCAAACAAGTATGCTTCAAAGCATAGAGCTTTATTGTGTTATGTTTTGTGGGGCCTATGGATATATAGAAATAAGATGTTGCTTCAGGATATTTCCTTATTTATGTGACAAGTTTCACATTCTATTAGATTGTCTTATAGAGAATGTTGGAAGGCTCCCTCTTCAAAAATTCTCAGGTCTTGAATACAACCAATGGTGGACTCTTTCTTTGTCAAGGGTTTCTTTTATGGTTCTTGTCAAGGAAACCCGAGTAAATTGTGGGGATTGTGTGATTCTTTGTGTTTCTTCTATGCATAACTTTTCTTTAAAATATGGACCTTGTTCTAGAACAAACAATAAAGATAATATGTTTTCCTTGTGGTTACTTTTGAAAACAATTGCAAAGGTATTAGGAAGCTTCAGGTGTTAGGGGACTCAATAATATATTAGGAAAATTGAAAGTGTCACCTTACAAATTTAGCTCTGAGACATATTATTCAAAGAGTCCTAGAGGTAAATCTTCAATTTGAGTTCATTTCCTTTTCTTGTTTCTATAGGGAATTCAATACAAAAGCTTATTCTCTTTCAAAAGAAACACTCTCCTTGAAAGAAGGTTCTCTATTGACTCAAGAGTTTAGAGGTGTTGACCTCTTGTCTAAAAATCTAGTTTCAGTATTTTAATGGTCTAGGGATCTAAGCTTTCTAAAATGTCATGTTTGGGCATATATATCCCAACTCAATATTTGGACTATTTTGTATTGTTGGAACTACTTTGAAAAGACCCCTTGGAAAGTTCAATGGAAGAATGTAATATGTAGAACTATGTTTGGATTGTTTTGTACTATTGGATACTTCTTTGAAATACCTCTTAGAAATGATAAATTCTATCCATAAAATAGTGTAATATGTAGATGAATGATAGGAAAAAGACTATTTGTATATTTTTGTGAACTAAAAGCTCTCGAGCTTAGTCAATGTATATTTTGATTCTTTACTAGAAATATCAAATATAAAGATTTTTTTCTTGTTAAAAAAGAGAAAATTTTTATTTTATACAAACAATGCTTCTAGTATTTATTATAAGGCATAATGCATCCATCTCCCAAAAAAAAATAACAAATACACTTATTAACTAAATTATGTTGAAAACTACTATCACTAAGTCAAAAAGGATAAATAGCAATTGAATTTCCACCAAGGGTCCATCAAAGACTTTGAAAGTTGACCTTCAAACTTTGTAATAAACATTTCTTTACACAATACCATTTAACCTACCAGCTTTATCTACCATGCAATTTTCCAAAATGCGTGTATGCAATCAATAGTTGAAATGCTTGCAAAAGATAACAAAACAGTCATAATACAATCTAGAAATGAAAATAAACATAACCATAACATGAATGAAATATGTAATTATAGAATTGCAATGACTCATTAACTAAACAACTTAAAGTCTATTATTTGTTTAACTCAATTATGTTATACAAGAAGGTAATTTTTCTCTTGCAAATGGGATTCTTCTATTATACAAATAGCTTCAATGATATTTAGTACAAAGAATCATGCATATATGCTATAAGAGCCTATGACCAACCACTATAGCATAGAGAGCCATTATCTATCGTAATGGGCACTATTATCACTAAGCAAGAGTAGGTAAACAAGTACTCAATTTCCATAAGAACCCTATAGGAAGGTTTATAAGTGAATATTGCATTTGTTTGCTAATATATAGTGCATGAACTTTTCCCTTCTTATTAAAAAAAAGGATTTATAGTATTAATTGGTTGTTTCCGCACCATTTGTTTCGTTATTTTCCAAAGGAAATTATGCTCTTATACAAAAGTAGTTTTTACCATAACATTAATGAAATATGTATTTTCATAATTTATAATATAATTATGCAAATAAATCAATGTCTACTCTTTCTGCATCTTGATTCTCTTACACAAAAAGGTAATCTAACTCTCAAGGCAAGGAAAAAAAAGATTATGCTCTTGTGAAAATAGTATTTTTCATCTCTAGTACAAAATACTATGCATCCATCCCACAAGAACAATAGCAATCATTGGCATCCATCACTAGACTAAAGAACCCTAATATTTATCATAATATAAATAATTATTACTAAGCCAAAACAAGATAAATGGAAATTTGATTTCCATACAATCCCCATAAAAACATTTGAATCCTAATCGTGGGATTTTATACTAGCCCACAAAGGACTAAGCTTTGCTTTTTCCTAGAACAAGAAAGAATTATAGTATTAAAAGGTTACTATAGAACAAAAAATCAATATGAAACACATCAACAACTAACAACACAACATTCGTCTCCTAAGCCTAAGAAACCAAGTCAACATGAACATATTATATAAATATAAGGAGAACGACATTAACAGAACTTTCAAAACACGAATTGACAATCTTCCTAGTATACCTTTCTCTAATAAATTTAAAGTAAACAAAAAAAATTCAAACCATAATATAGGCAAAAACATCTTGAGAAGCAACATGAAAAAAAATATTAACAATGAAATAGTGCCAAAGTAAGATTTTGAAATCAATTTCACCATAAAAAAACAAAACTTTTCTTTTTTGTTTTCTTTTATTATTTTTTATTTTTTTCAATTTACATTCTAAACATAGTGACCAATGTATAATGAATAACACTTACTTCAAATACAACATAGTGACTAGTACATAATGAATAACACTTACCTCAAGTACATCATCACTTGTAATAGCAAGAAATAGCACTAAAAAAACACTAAATCTATAATGCAACAAGATTATTATACAAATAGTCTTTCCAAAACAAGCACAACACACATTGCATGAATATAATCACAATAGCAATAAAACTTTCCAAATTCCAAGCATCAAACTCCCCGAATTAAATCAATGAAACAAAATAAAAGAACACCTATTTATTCAAACCAAAAAGAACTAATAGTCAGCAACATAAATTTAATGTTCCAAATATATACGTCTACAACTAATCATTCAACCATTGTTTCCACAACCTAACCTCATTCAATGCATGGCCAACAAGCTTCTCATCCATAATTGAATTAGGAAAAAGGAAAATCAAACGAATATCCTAACCTCATTCAATGCAGGGCCAACAAGCTTCTCATCCATAATTAAATTAGGAAAAAGGAAAATCAAAAGAATAGGTGTTCCATTTTGTTTTTACATATTAGAGCAAGATGGGTAAAATATGAACTTGTACCTTTCAACACCTTTACAAAAGTTTTGTTTGTAACATATAAGTAAAACATCAGATTAGTTAGTATTAGTTTTTGTATTTTAATAAAATGTTTTCTTATAATAAAATAAATTTAGTATGTATATAATAATTTATACAAGAGAGTGGATCATTCAAAGTAGCAATTGCAAGTATAAGTGAAAAAGAGGCTTGATAAGTTTAGTAATTAATTGTGTATAATAGAAAACTTTGTCATGTCGATAAATTTTTTTTACAGATAATATAATTAAAAGAAACACAAATAACTTTGGTTGGATCAAATGTTGAAAAAATGTACACTTATGGTAGTCAAGCCAAAAGAAATCTCAATCAACATTTACACAATGTATCACTAACTAAATTGTCATCTATGCTTGGATTTGAAACAACTTTGGATGGGCATAACACTGAAACATTAGGGTTATGGAAACCAGGCCAACACAAATCTCAAGCAACAATGACATGATATAATAATAATTATTGCACGACATTTTAAACAACATGAACAACTAGGAATTTGATGACCATAAGATGCAATCACCACATCCAAAATTAAATGAAGACAATGTTTTCATAGCCACATATTCACAAATGTATCACAGATTTCAAGAGAACCTTGAAAACTCTATTCAGACCAATATATTCAACTGCATATAACCATTCAACCATTGTTTTTGCAACCTAATCTTATTTAATGCATACCCAAAAAGCTTTTCATCCATGCTTGGGTTAGAAAAAAACTTGGTTGTTCAGTGCATCACTAACCATATTCTCCTCCATACTTGGATTAGAAACAAGCATGGTTGAGTCAGACAATGAAGGAGAGCATACTTGGGCTATGGTAGTGAAGCAAATAGAAATCTCAACCAAAAATCGACATGCAAAAAAATTAATTGGTGCACAAGTCTTTGAACAATATGAACAACTATGAATTTTATGACCATAAGATGCAATCACCACTTCCAAAATCAAATGACAAATGTGTTTTCATAGGAACATATTTAAATGTAACGCATATCAATACAATGTTGCAAACTCTATTGAGAGTAATATACGCAACTACAAACAATCATTCAACCATTGTTTTCACAACCTAATCCTATTCAATGCATAGCCAACAAGTTTGTCATTTATGCTTTCATTGAAAACAAGATTCATTTGGTCAAAAGTTGAACGAAAACAAACTTGGTATATGGAAGTCAAGAAAATAGAAATCTCAACCAAGTTTCGCTAAGTCAAACACTTAAAGAGGGAAAACTTGGGCTATTGCAATCAAACCAATAGAAATGTCAACCAACAATGACATGACATAAAAATAATCCTTGCACAATATTTTTACAGCATGAACAAATAGAAATTCTATGACCATAAGATGCAATCCCCACTTCCGAAATCAAAAGACAATAGTGTTTTCATAGGCACATATTTGCGAATGTATCACAGATTTCAATACAAATTCAGAAAATCTATTCAAAGTAATATATGTCATTGCAAATAATCATTCAGGCATTGTTTTTGTAACATGATCTTATTCAGTACATAGCCAATAAGCTTCTCATTCATGCTTGGATTAGAAACAAGCTTGGTTGTGTTGTAACCTTGAGATGATCCTAACTACTTAGGAACTATGCCAAGGCATCTCACAACCTAATTTTGACCTCAAGATAGCTCTTGGGCTAGAGGGAAATCCCTCATCAAATTTAAGATAGATGGATTCCCATTGTCACTAAGCAGCAACTCTCAACATTAAGCACAAATAATAAATGTCAAATTCAACATAACCAAAAATAGGATAAAGGGTTGAAGGAAAAGGAAGGTGACTGGAATAAACACAGTAAAGCTATGAGACCAAAGGCCTTTCCATTGGGCATGGAGTCTTATTCAACAGAGCAAAATAATTAAGGATGAAAGGTGGAACAAAATAAGAAGAACAATAAATATCGTGCACAACAATAAGTAAGGCATTCATTGTAAAGCTGAGATGAAGAAAAGATGATTTAGCTCGGCATAATAAATGAATCCAACAAAATTTAAAATGCATAAGTTGAGTACCAGATAGTAAATTCAACAACAAACATATGAAATCTCTTTAATTAATTAACAAAAGTGGTAGTCGTACCAAATTGTTGTTTACAATTTCATTTGAATGGTGAAAAAGAACAGTTATGAATATATGAGAAAGATAATACAATAAATAAAGAGAAAAAAGGCTTTGCTAGGAATGAGTTGTGAATCCATGAATTAATCATTGATCTTCAAAAAATTACAATGGCCCCACGAGCTTCATTAAATAGGACACAATCCTTACTACTGAAAATTTCTAAAACCCCCCCCATCTTTCCCTGTTCCAAAATTGTTCTTCTTATAGCCTTCTACCTTACTATTTTTACAAATCAAATCCTAAAATGAATCCTTGATCCACAATTTCTTCCGAGAAGGAATCTCGAATACAACAGCAGAATAACCAACAACTCAAAAAATGAATCCTTATAACTGTTATTTCAAAATTAGATATGATATCCAGTGCAATGGAACTTTTGATCTAATATGGTGGAGTTAGTTGAGATCGAAGTTGGATAGCTCCATCCTTGTCTGCTCCATAATCTGAATTTGTCACAGCATATTGTAACCAACGACGTGAATTAGTAAACCATCATCATTATTTTCTTGTTGAATTCTTGTTCTCTAGCTTTTCCATTGGAAACTCGAATTTAGATCTGCACAAACCTAAAACTCAACAATCGTCGAATGAGCTTCGAAGAAAATATTGATCATCGATTTGCAAGGTTAAGGATTTATCCCAATTTGTCGTGA
>JASDQU010586898.1:5808-28729 GCA_032191745.1 Picea mariana | reverse complement strand
CCTTCTCCATTTAATCAAACCTTGTCTGACTGCATTATTAGAAGGCCTTGTGAGATTTTATATTTCTAGACAGTCTTGAACACACAGTCCAGTCCCTAGATATTCATCTTGATCCAAAAACCACATCAAATATTAAGAAAATATTTCCAAAAAGAGTAAGTTACCAGGCATCTCCAACTTACAGCCTAGGAGAGTTTCCTGGAGTGATAACACATAGAAGAAACGTGAAGAATCACACAATCCCGACAATTTACTCGGGTTTCCTTGACAGGAACCATAAAAGAAACCCTCGACAAAGAAAGAGTCCACCATTGGTTGTATTCAAGATCTGAGAATTTTTGAAGAGGGAGCCTTCCAACATTCTCTATAAGACAATCTAATGGAATGTGAAACTTGTCACATAGATAAGGAAATATCCTGAAGCAACATCTTATTTCTATATATCCATAGGCCCCACAAAACATAACACAGTAAAGCTCTATGCTTTGAAGCATACTTGTTTGAAATCCACCTTTGAGAATTATCCTACAAAGTTACTTGGTTTCAGGAAACTATATATTTAACTAGCAATAATACTTCTTTCCAAACTAACCTTGTGAAAGTGTGCCTATCAAAATAGTGTTGTCATTTGAGTTTGGAAGTAGCGATTGCACATTATGTCCGTATAATTCCCACTTGTTCATGATGTTTAAATATTTCTGCAACAATTATTTTTATGTCATTTCATTGTTGATCGATATTTCTATTGGCTTAACTGTCGTAGCCCAAGTTTTTCCTCCAATGTTTAACCCAACTAAGCTTGTTTCTAATTGAAGCATCATTTGGAATTTGGTTGATGATGCATTGGATAACATCATTTTATTGTTGGTTGAGATTTCTATTGGAATGAATACCATATTCCAAGTCTACATTTTCCTTTTCTACAATATATTTTTGAACACGCACCTATGAAAACATTGTTTTCATTTGATTTTAAAAATGACCATCTATCTTATGGTCACAAAATTCCTAGTTGTTCATGTTCTTTAAAGCTTTTGCAAGAACAATTTTTATATCATGTCATCTTTGGTTGATATTTCTATTCGCTTGATTTCCATAATGCAAGTCTAACTTCTCTCAACATTTGACCCAACAAATCTTGTTTGAAACCCAAGTATCAATGAAAAGTTGGTTGTTGATACATTAAATAACATTATCTTATTGTTGGTTAGATTTCTATTGGCTTGACTATCATAGGCCAAATCTACCCTCCTTTAGCATTAGACCCAACTAAATTTGTTTCTAAGAAAAAAATAGATGAGATGCTTGTTAGCTATGCTTTCAATATGATTAGGTTGCAAAAACAATGGTTGAATATTTATTTCTAATTTCAAATATTAATTTGAATAGAGTTTCTCAAGTTGTTTTGATATCTGTTATACATTTGTCAAAATGTGCCTATGAAAACACTACTTTCATTTGATTTTGGAAGTGGTGATTGCATTCATGCTCAATGAATTCTTAGTTGTTCAAGATATTTAAAGGATTCTTCAACAATTATTTTTATTACATGTCATTGTTGCTTGACATTTTTATTTGGTTGATTGCCAAAGCCAAATTCTATCCTTTAGTTCTTGGCCTAGCCGAGATTGTTTCTAATGCAAGCATGTATGAGAATTCTTTTTGGTGATGCATCGAATAATATTATGTTATTGTTGGTCGAGATTTATATTGGCTTGATTGCTATAGCCCAAATTTTCCTTCCTTTAGCTTTTGAATCAAGCTTATTTGTGTCCCTTTTACTTATATTATCTATGCTTTTTTTTTTTAAACATGAGAAAGTTTTGTATCATAAAAAATTAATTAATTACTTGCCTTATCTAGTGTCCTAGTCATTATTAAGTCATTTTCCTTTAATGATATACATTTTTTAATATGGGTTTATGAAAACACTATTGTAATTTGATTTTGGAAGTAAAAATTATATTTTATGGTCATAAAATTTCTAGTTGTTTATGTTGTTTACTATAATTGTGTAAGATTTTTTTTTTATGTAATGTCATTGTTGGATGGGATTTCTATTGGCTTGGTTGCCATAATGCAAATATAACTTTGTTCATTTTTTGACCCAATCAAGATTGTTTATATCCCAAGTATGGATGAGAAGTTGGTTGGTGATGCATTGAATACAATCGTGTTATTGTTGGTTGAGATTTCTATTAGCTTGAGTACCATAGTTTAGTCTTCCCTCCTATAACATTTGACCTAGTGAAGCTTGTTTCTAACCCAAGATGGATGAGAAACTTGTTGGATATGCATTGAATAACATTAGGTTACCAAAACAATGATTGAATGATTATTTGTAGTTGTGTATATTAGTCTGAATATATTTTTCAAGGTTATATTGAAAATTTTCCTATGAAAAGTCATTTGATTATGAAAGTGACAATTACATCTTATGGTCATAAAATTCCTAGTTTTTCATGTTGTTTAAAGCCTCCTGGAACAATCAGTTTTATTTCATGTGCTTGTTCATTTGAGTTTCTATTCACTTGATTCCCATAGTCCAAGTCTATCCTCCTTTAGTGTTTGACACAACCAATCCTTCTTATAATCCAAGTATGGATGGGAATTTGGCTAGTGATGTGTTGAACAACAAGCTTGTTTCTAACCCAAACATGGATGAGAAGTTTGTTGGCTATGCATTGAATAAGATTAGGAACTGAAAACAATGGTTGAATGATTATCTGCAGTTGTATATATTATTTTGAATAAATTTTATGAGGTTGTATTGAAATCTATGATACATTTGTCAATATGTATATATGAAAACATTATTGTTATTTTATTTTTAAAGTGGCAATTGCATCTTATGGTCATGACATTCCTAGTTGTTCATGATGTTTATAGGATTGTATAAAAATAATTTTTATGTCATGTCAATGTTCGTAGCTCAAGTCTACTATTATTCATTGTCTAACCCAACCAAGATTCTTTTTAATCGAAACATTGATAATAATCTGGTTGGTGATACATTGAATAAGATTATGTTATTTTTGGTTGATATTTCTATTGTCTTTGACTACCATAACCCAAGTCTCCAACCTTTTTCCCTTGTGCTCCATATCTCTAGTGACATTCTACCTTTTTCTTTTGTTACATATGGAAATTTCATTTTTTTTTTATTTCAAATACTATATATAATTGCATTGTTTCCTTCTAAACACTTCATTTTATATATATATATATATATATATATATATATATATATATATATATATATATATTCTTTTGATTTTTTGAGAATTTGATTATATTGCTTGCTCTGTTACACCGTTCTATAAATACATTAGAAAAAATTATATGTTCCTATTGTTTTTGTCAAAAAAACGTTAGAAATATCTATACAACAAGCTCATAATGGTTGTCAATTTAACCCTCATGTCACTCAATTCCTATAGCACTACATGAAAACATAAAATTATATTTACTATGGCTTCTTATTTATCAAGACTTAAAAAATTTTTACTATGTAAAATTTTGTTTTGTATTTTTTAAAAGGTTATTAGTCAACAACAATTTTGAACTTTTACACTATCTTTTTTTTAGGAAAGGAAAAACTTTCCTAGGGATGGATTGACATACATATGCACATAAAATATATGGCATCAAAATTTTAGCCATTTGATAAATTTTCTAGATCATATATTGTCTTTCATAGTCTCGTTTTCAACTAATAGTTGTATATACAATATTTCTTTTTAACACCGAAATCAAATCTTTGTTATTTATGGGCATGCTTTTGTTACCAAAGAGTAATTGAAATTTATAATTTTTGTTGTCCTATATTATCTAATCATGCATAAGATAGTTTCGTTTTAGAGTGATTTTTTTTATGTAGTGTATGCCATTACTTTCTTTTTTCCTAACTATTTGTGATATAAAAAAAAACAAACTATGTTGATTCCATTTACTTTCAATTTTTCTAGCGGTTTATGTTGTAACTTCCTGTAGGTGGAATACAACTTAATAAATCAAATGAAAATTATATTGTAATGAATAATAAATACAAATCCAAAAAATATGTAAAAAAGTGGGTAGAATAAATTGTTTCTTTTGTATGCAAGGGGTTTAAGTAGCCTAGTTTCTACTAGCTACTTCTCATTCCAAAGCTAGTTTGGTAAATTCAGTTTATTCATGTGCAAGATGCTTCAATGTATTCATGACTCCCTATTTAAATTTTCTAAAACATGGTGCTCCTTTAATACCCTTTATTTGACATTTTTTTTTCAGTTTTGGCAAATAGAGATAGATCAAGATGCTTAGTGCGCAACTAGAAAAATATGTCCTTCTAAAAACCATCTTTTTTCCTAAATCTTGTAACATTTCATTGTAGAAAAATGATATAAAACCATAATTTTCTAAAAAGCTATGTCCTCCTTTAATACCTCTGGTTTCATCTTGCTTTATCAATTTTGATAGAGGTAGATAGATCAAGATGCCTAGAAACACTTGTGCAACAATGACAAAATATGTCTTTCTAATGATTATATTTTCTTCTTAAATACTATAACAATGTGTTGTACATAAGTGTAAAATTGTCTTGTCTTGATGGTCATTTCATTAATTTTCCTTTGTTTTATAGCCTATTACACAACAAAAACACTACCAAAGAGAAACAACATGATATATGTTCATAAATTTCAATGAAAAGACATGTAAAGAGTATAAATCAAGTAGTTTATTATCTCTACTATGTTGTGTTATTATTATTATGTTAAGACTATGTTCAAATGCCTATATAATTGAGAAGCAATGCCTCCCCATGTTTACCATGCTTCTAATCATAACTTATTTTACATTGTTGCAACATCTTAATGGAAAACAAAGGCATTTATGAGCACTCCGAATGCTAAATTACAAATGGAAAGTAGACTACAATGCTTCATTAATAAACAATAAGTTGAGTAACTTAGCAATTCACTCTACCAATGTGTATTATTGTGAATGATAGTTCACATCTACGTAGCCTCAAATTTTAGGAGTTAATGAATCATATCAAAATTTGTATTAAAAAAAATAGATTCAATTCATTCATTAAGAAAAAATTCTAAATTCAATCATAATAATTCAAGTGCATTTATTTATTTTTCTTTAAACTATGCAACTTATTATGTATTATTTAAACTTTAAAAGTTTTGTTTGAATTTTTTCAAAAACATATTGAGATGGTGAAAAAGAAAGAGATATAAGTGCTATGAAAATCCTATTCTAGATAATTTGGACTTGCTATAATGTTTTTATGGAAAACAAGGGTATTTATGAAACTTTGAAAATTCTAAATTACAAATAGCAAGTATGATATAAGGCTTCATTAACAAATAAGAAGTTGAGCTAGGGATTCACACTGTGAATATGTATTATTGTGAATTATGGTTCACATCTATCTAACCTCAAATTTTAGGAGCCAGTGAATCATATGAAAATTTGTATAGAAAGAAAAAGATAGAAAGACATTCAAATCATTAAGAATCGATCATAAATTCAATTGTGATAATTTATTCGCAGTTAATTTTTTTCTTTAAATTATTTAATTTTGTTAACTTGGGATTTATGTAATTATAACTATGGAATAAGTTTGAAATGTCCAACATTTCGAGTGAAAACTCCACCCATCATTAACACTCTATCCAATTATTCATGCTTCAAGAGTCCTTGATGATGGGTGGAGTGTCCAATCAAAACGTTGGACGTTTCAAACTTCCTCCACAATTATAATTCTAGAAATACTAATTTAACATTATGAAGAACTATGAAAACCTGCACGCTTTGATTATGCAATTTGTTATTTTATTAGAATAATTCAATTATAATTAAATTTTAAAAGTATTGTTTAAAAAATTTCAAAAAAAAAGATGGTGAAAGCAAAAGAGAGATAGGTGCTATGAACATTTGGCATAGGAATTCTTAATAATGTGGGATTTAAAAGTATTGTTTCAAAACTTTCAAAAACAACTTTAGATGGCGAGAGCCAAACATGGAAAGGTGGTATGAAAATATGGCATATGAATATGTATTATCGACATAAAATTATCAATTATCAATTTTTCTAGTTGTTTCTTTTATCAACAAAGAAAATGTCTATGTATTTAGAATATAGATACTAAAACTCATTTCATGAATGTGAAATACAATTTAATGAATCAAATGAAAATTATATTGAAAAAAAATCCATACAAATACAAAAAATCTATAGGATAATAACTAAAAAAGTTATTTGTTTTGTATGATTTTTTTTTAAATAATTTATTTCCCACCAAAACTACTTTGGTAGATTCAATTTCTTCTTGTACAAAATTCTCCTATGTCTTCATGCCACCCTATTCAAATTTTCAAAAAATATGGCTCTCCTTTAATACCCCTGATTTTACCTTGCTTTATCAGTTTTGACAGAGATAGATAGATCAAGATGACTAGCAACACTTGTGCAACAACGAAAAAATATGTTTTTCTAGGCACCATCGTTTATTCTTAAATATTGTAACAATTAATTACAGAGGGTTTAAAACCATATTTTTCTAAAAACATGGTCATTCTTTAATACCCTTAATTTCATCTTTCTTTGTCAATTTTTATAGAGATATACATATCAAGATGCCTAGCAACACTTTTGCAACACTGGTAAATGTGATTTTCTAAGGACCACCTTTTCTTCTTCAATCTTCTAAAATATTCATTGCAGAGGAATGATGTAAAACCATCTTGGCTTGATTGTCGTTTCATTTTTTCTCTCTGCTTTTATAGCCTATTATAGAACAAAAAAGATACCAAAAATAAACAACAATGTATCTATACACAAATTTCAATTAAAATACATGAAAAGTATATAAAATCAAGTACCTGATTATCACTACTATGTTACATTGGTATTGTTATGTAAAGATTGTTTTGTAATACCTATACAATTGGGAACCCAAGCCTCTTCATGTATCTCCCTATTTTTTTGTACAATTGTGAAACTATGTTTCTAATCACAACTTATGTTGCACTGTTACAATGCCTTCATGGAAAACAAGGGAATTTGTGAACTCTCTAAATGATAAATTACAAATGGTAAGTAGGCTACAAGACTTCATTAACAAACAAGGTGTTGATTTAGGGATACACATTGACATTGTGTACATTTGCACTAGCCTAACGATTGCCAATACATGTTATTGCTCTTTAATTTTTTGACTACTTGGACTTTAAGACAAAGGGATATTGCCTCCATGTAGCTCTTGATTTATTTTCATAGTATTATCACTCTACTACATGGAAGTATCTATGCAAATGTTACAAATCAAAGTTCTACTATATGATGTGAAACTCATCCATACAATCTACATAACTTTATCCTCCCAATTTACCATAGATCCATACATCATGAACACAATTTCGATACAAAATACATCAATATTTATCAACTTCCATATCTTTTATTTAAACTATTAACATATCATGTATGTTCCCTACCTATAATATCTTGAACTTTTTCTAGTTTGTGGTTGCCCACTCCAATCTCTTATCACACTTAGATAGTGGAAGTCACAAAATACTTAGTGATAAGACAAGGGTAAGTCCATTGATACTTAGAGAAAGGTTGTAGAGACATTGGATGATGAATTATACCCCTCAAGCACTATGATGATCCATACATAATGGAATGAATTGCACCAACGTTGCAACCAACATACTGATAACTCAATCCATACATCATTGAAGCTACACCTTTAGACAATTCATTACAACATATCTAAATTTATAGAATTCAATGGTGTGTTAAATTGCTATTGTTGCAATCCACATTTATGTCCATAGATGCATAAACCATGCCATACTTATTGGTAGTAAACTTTAGAAATGGAATTTGAACATTAGGGAATGAAGTAAAATAACAAGGTGATAACACACCAATACTCAAGAAATTTACCTTGGAGAAACTCTCAATTGAGGAAAAACCTCGACATTAAAATGAACTATTTTATTGCTTAAAATATAGAATCTACAATTCCTTGAATATACTCTCCAAACAAATCTTGTCTTTTTTTTTGAGTCACACAGTGACATTAGAAGGCTTATTGACCATTCAACTTACCATATTTCCCTCTCCTACCTAGAATGTTGACCACATAGTTTCGAGGGAGAATTAATTTCCATTGTCTTCAGAAAACTCCTTGGATTGGTCTCTTAGGGATTTATAAAGTTGTTTAGAGAATTGGTCAAACATTGTAAAACGTATTTCCCTTAACGATGTCAAATTTGATCACTCAATATTGATATGGATTCCACTTGGGCTATGATGGGTTGAACACATGGTGTTTCCTCTTGGGAAACAATGGTCCTATTATGGACATTACATTACACATATGAACTAGGCTATAGAATGCACTTATATATATATATATATATATATATATATATATATATATATAACTTCCAAAGGCCATAACTTTCTCATACAAACTCTATTTTTGATGCAATTCTTTAGATAATTGGAAATCTCTTGATGTGTGATATCCCTTGGGTAAAAAGTTATGATGATTATTGACAAATGAATTTGATTTTTCCTTATACTTGTATTCTTAACCTTGAAACCAACAATCTATATCATTATCTATCCATCCAGATACTTAATAAACTTTTCCTTCTTATCTCTTTTGGAGCCAAACTTGGAACTTGATCCATTTTAGATCACACCTCCCTATTTTTTTACGTTTGTGGTCCTAAAAAATCTCAATTGTGAAGAAGGTGGAGCACATAGCTAACAACATCTTATCCAAGACCTCTTCCACATCACGTTTGAAGGTAGTTTTATTTTGGTTGTTGGCAATTAACTTATTTCCCAAACTTGTCACTGTGAGAGAATATTGATTATTCCTTTTGTGTGACTTAGTGAAGTAGATCCCACCACTCCTCACCAAGTGAAATTTGTTTTGCCTTATATAAAATAGTGCATTCCTATCCCATAGATAAGGACTTCCAAACGTCACATCATATGCCACACAGGGTGCTATATCACATTACACCTCATTGACAAGATTGACGTTAATGGAAAATTGAACCTTACAATGCATCATGATCCTGAAAGTGGAATTCTTTTGCAACCAACTCAAGAACATGGCTATGGATTCTCAAATGTTTCAAAACAAAGTTCATCAACTAAAGTTGCAGAAATCCAATTGTATTGAGAACCACTATTGAAAATAACATTTATCTTCATATTCTTCACATAAACCTATAAATGGAGGAATGCATTCATTTTTCCACTTTCCTTGGGATCTTGCAATGTAACATGGACAAGCTTTTAATCCACATCAATGATGTCTTCTATCACTTGACCTTCCATATTAGTAGTTATTAATTGCTAATTTATTGGAATTGTACCATTTCAAACATAGTTTTGGATGAAGCTCCCAATACTTTTCACCCATGTGTCCATCTACATCATAGTGTTTATAGTGCTTCTTGGGATATTTTCCCTTATATACTATGGTTAGAAATTTATTTCCATTGCCTTTGGGTCCTATTCTTGATTCTTTTGTTGCCCTATTTTCATGCCTACCTTGATATAAATAACCTTCTTACTAGCTTCATCTATACTTCTAACATTCAGAAGCTACCACTATGTTTAAATAGGATCATGTAGACCTCCAATTTACTTCATTATTACCCCAACTTCTTTTGGTAAGATTCCCAACATGATGGATTGCTTATATAACTCGAACATCTAATCCTAAAATTTGTATCCTTGCTATTCCTGATAATACTTTCATCTAATGTGTTGATCCTCTTAATAGCCTATGCGATATAATTGTGATTTAATTAATTCATTTAAATGTGCCCATTTAGTCACGAGGGGATTCTTTCCCAACCTCAAATCATCTACATAAATTTCCCACCAAATCAAAGCATGGATTAAGTTCTTTGAAGGGGAAAAATAAATTTGTTGTTCCTCTCTTTTTAATGCACATTGAAATATAATTCTATCTATTTCATGAAACTATTGAGTTTCTCAGCATTTAATTTTCCATTGTAAGAGGGCAGTTTGATTTTTTCTTCAAATGTAAATAAATCATTACAAGATAAAATAAAATAAAAATTATAATAAGAGATTGCATGCTTCTTACCTCTAGTATCCTTGATGGAATCCTCCTCTTCATACTCAGATTCTACTAAGCATTCTTCTTCCTTTTTGTACTTTGTCTTTATGATCTATAACACTATCTAAGCCGGTGTTGCAATGTTCTACTCCAACCAAATGATTCTTGCTTTTGACTATTTTGAGTCTCTTTTTTAATGTGATAACCTTTCCATCTTTGTTTGGTTTCTTCTTTCAATTCTTGGAAGAAATGTCTCACCCTTCTCTTCATATGAACTACAAGTCTTTACCATAAAATTTTAAGGAACAACTTGCTCTAATACCAATATGATATATAAAATACTAAATCAATTCCTCTAGACAATTCATCACAGCCTATCTTAATTTGCATGGTTCAATGGTGTTTCAAATGCTACTGTTGCAATCCATGTTTATGCCCATAAATTCATAAACTATGCCATCCTTGGTGCTAATAAACTTCAACAATTGAATCTAAACATTATGGAATGAAATAAAATAACAAGATATACAACATCAATAAAAACAAAATTTCCTTGGAAAAGTTTAGATTTGAGGAAGTATTACAACTTTAAAATGCATTGTTTTATTACTTGTACAACAAATTACAATTTCTTAAATATACTTTCTAAATATAGTTTGTTGTGTGTTTTGTCGAGTTAAAGAGTGAAGTTACAAGGTTTCTCACCCATTCAAATTATGGATCTTTTTATCTCTTGCATGGATTGTTGAGAATGCAATGATGGGGAATAATTCTCTTTCATTGTCTTTAGGAAACTACCTAGATTATACCTTATCCAAATTGTCTATATATTTTGTTTTGTCTTTTGGGTATTTTATAGAGTTTTTTGAGGACTTGGTCAAATATGTTAAAGTGTATCAACAATGATAGTCAAATTTCATCACTCAAAGTTGAGATAGCTTCCACTAGTTGCAATGGTTCTATTATCCATGGGGCTTCCACATGGGATATGATGCTCTTGTTACAAACATTATATTAAACATCCCACTAAGGATGTATAATGCACCTATTAGAGCAACTAGTGATATATATAATATAACTTCCATCGGACATAACTTTCTCATACAAACTCTCTTTTCAAACTTATTTAGATCGTTGGAAAGATCTTAATGTGTACTAAATCTTGAGCCAATAGTTTACACCAATTTATGATTTAAGCGGATCGATAATTATGATTAAATCATTAATTTATTCTTGACTTTTAAACCAGCAAATTAGGTTATTTCTGGCCCATCCAAATGGCCAACTTCACCTTCTTATCCATTTGATATCCTTACTTGGCACTTATCCATTTCATGTCATACCTTTTTTTTCCAAGGAAAACCTAGTGGGAAAACCCTAGGCACTTCTTTGTGTTTCTCCCATTGGCACTGATTATGAGGTTTGAACCATTATGGACATCGAGTGAGGTACACAACATAGGAAGCCAACTTGGGGGAGCAACCTCAAAACCTATTCCATGAAGCTCAAAGTACTCAACCACTTGAGCTATCCCATTGGGCTTCTTCTTATATTAGATGGAACACCTAGAAATACATGCTCTTGATTGAGGCCTTGGGTGCAAATTGCTTTCAAATACTCAATGATTCATAGGATTCTATAATTCACACTAATTGTTTTATATCATACCTTTTTTTTTCCAGGTTACAAAGCCTAGGGAAAGCCTAGGGAAAGCCCCGAGTGCTTCCCCTCATTTCGAGGATGGTATATAGGTAAAACCCTATAATCTTTAGGGCACAAGGCCGATCAACAACATGTCTTGAAACCATTACAATGATATACTTGTTAAGAGCTCAACAAATCACTTGCGAGAATTGAAACTGCATGGGGAGGATAACAATCATTCCTCCCAAACACTCGAGATAAACCCAATTGAAAAATCAAATCATACCTATATCCATGAATTTCATATTTTAATGGTGAGACTAGAAATGTGTGAATTAGAGAAAAATAAGGTCTTAAGTATCAAAGTGGATTACAACCACATATGCATATTGGGACTAAGTTCTTTTATTCAATGCCAAAGATTCCTATCATTTAATCATACATATGCTAATGAATTTCATATTTTAATGGTGAGACCAGAAATGTGTGAATTAGAGAACAATACAGTCTTAAGTATCAAGGTGGCTTACAACCACATATGCATACTAGGATTGAGTTCTTCTCTTCAATGTCAAAGATTCCTATCATTTAATCATACTTATGCTAATGAATTTCATATTTTAATGGTGAGACTAGAAATGTGTGAATTAGAGAACAATAAGGTCTTAAGTATCAAAGTGGCTTACAACCACATATGCATACTGGGATTGAGATCTTGTCTTCAATGTCAAACATGCTTATCATTTAATCATACTTATGCTAATGAATTTAATATTTTAATGGTGAGACTAGAAATGTGTGAATTAGATAACAATAAGGTCTTAAGTATCAAAGTGGCTTACAACCACATATGCATACTGGTATTGAGTTCTTGTCTTCAATGTCAAAGATTCCTATCATTTAATCATACTTATGCTAATGAATTTCATATTTTAATGGTGCGACCAAACATGTGTGAATCAAAGAACAATAATGTCCTTAAATATCAAAGAGGCCTACAACCACATAATGATACTAGCATTGAGTTATTCATTGTCTTATGACCAAAAAGAGATGACTATGGTTTTATGACCAAAAAGGAAGAAAAAATATATTCTAAGAATCACACTAAAGATGGTAACTATGAAAATCTACTTTGAAAAGTCTTTCGAACACAACTTCACAAACTATAATAACAAAAACCCAAAACACAGAGATGAATGACCCTTCCAAGATAAACATACACAATCTCAATCTCATAACAAGTGCCACTGCACTGGCTCTATTCCTACCGAATTGTGCATGGGATATATATGACATACCAAAAATAAATGAAGGCACTATAGAAATAATAAAACCCTAACTTCTATACCTAAATTAGAGGAAGAAATCATCGATATTGATTACTATTAGAATTGCTATCCAAAATAATAAGAATATTAAAATGGGGGGATATAGTGTAACAAAATTCTTATGCATGTATGGTGAGTACATTGCATGTCGATGTAACACTATGCTCTTTGTTACTTGTTACTTCTTTTGCATGACAACTTGAAATGTTGCTCTCGCTCGACAAAAACCCTGTAAACTATGGTGAAACCACAGTCTTGTTTGTATTGGTACTAGATACCTCTAAACTATGATTTGATGTAGAAGGAATCTTTGAAGTATCCCATTTCTTTAGGAAAAGAGAAGCTAAACATAACTGACAATATACTTGAATAGGATCCAAAGTGAGCATTTTTTCCACAAGTTCCAAAGCATGTATGTCAAAACTCTTACCACATGAAAATAAGTTAATTTAAAAAAATAATAATAATAACAATAACAATTTAAAAATATTATAGCTGAAATGTACCCTAAAAAACAAAATGCATATTACACGATTACAGATGCTTGTTCACCAACATAGAAATATTGAAGCCTAAAAGAACCCAAAAAAATAAAGTGTACATTATGCAATCCCAAATGCTCACGCACTACGAGATGTTTTAACTACATGAACTTGGTTTAAATCAAGTTGTAAAATTTAAATTAATGGTCTATTAGAAAGCTATCAAAAGATACCATACATGTTCAAGTCTCAACCTAATCTGAGATATTCCCCGTAAACTAACATGAAAGTTAGGAGAGTACAAGTTTAGTGCATAAATTATCTCATTATAGACATGACATTCGACATCAAACAAATCACATTTAAAAACACCTTTGAATTAGTGTAGACACTCGAACCCTCCATCAAATCTATATGTCATAAAAGCCACATGTCATACAAAACACATATCACATTTAAAAACACCTTTGAATTAGTTTAGATACTTAAATCCTCCATGAAAGCTATATACCATAGAAGCCATATGTCATACAAAACACAAATGTGACATGCACAACTCATATGAGGAATTTTCTATAAAAGACATGAATCAAGATTTTCCAACTTGGGGCCACATGAATCAAAACATTTAAAAGCACCTTTGAACCAATAATAAAACCCCAATTACCTTTCCAAGCTAATAACAACTTGAGTACTATTTGGTAGGGATCCCAAACGAGCCTCATGTCTTTTTGGCTATTTCATGTTTATGTGATCATTAGATTGAACCAACACATGGTACGACTTAAATAAGTTTGGTTTGAATTTGGTCAGTTGGATACCACTCTAGGATTCCTATAATGTTACTCTACATCTTCATGCAAGCATTCCACTTGCTGCATCTTCATGCATGCATTCTAATTGTTATTGTGGAGACCAAGATACCACTTGTAATATCTCTTACTAAATTTTTTTCCAATCTTTGGCTCAGTTTATTGGTATGGACATTTTGTCCAACAATTTGGGTGTAAACAGTTTTGACAGTGGCTTAAAAAAACTGATTTATTTACTAACTATATATGAAATACACACAAAGTATGCCCATAACTTATTGTAATGATATTATATGGCAACATGGTACTTATATAAATACTATAACAATAATTAATAAATCAGAACTCTGACCTATACATTGAATGAAATGGATGCTTGTAGATAAAGAATGTGTACAATAGTCATATAGATGGACATATAGGCATATAGGAATGATCTTTATGCAGCAATTTGATGGGTAATGGTTCAACGGTCTCCCACACTACAAAATCGTTCTCTTGATGTAAAGAACTCGTCCTCTTGGACCTAATGACTCAACACAACAAAAAAGAAGCGATGTGCTAAAAGGAAACTCGACCCAAATATGTAGGAAACTAACCCAACACCTGATATATATTTATGTGGGAGCTTACATGTTTGTCGATAATAGAATAGACTCTAACAAAGTGTATTTTGGCTACCAACAATTAGTAGATAGACCTCAACCCAAAATGACCCTTGCTACAATAAAACTCGACCAACAACGAAAGATATTGTCCCTATGGATAAGGAGCTCGACATAGCATCAAAGTATCACTGCCTAGAAAAGAGAACACAGTCCATAATAGAGGAAACTCGCCCAGAAATTGAAATTAGTCCACATAAAACCCAAACTGAGGTGCCAAAGGCCATAACTCAGCCTCACATTCCATCAAACTCTCCCAACAAGTTGGAAATCGTTCCCTCAGTCAATAAATCAGCCCCACACTTAAGAATATGCCACCCAAATCAATATTTGGTCCCTAATCTCAAGAAAACACAACCACCATACCCAAAAAAGTATCCACAAGATAACTTGCCCTCTTCAAGCCAAAACGATCTCTACAAATAAAAACTTAGTTGCTAAATGATGAAGAACTCGGCCACACTAAAGAACAATGAAGAAATTTGAATGATCCCTTCCCTACAATCGGCTAGGGTGGATAGTTTTACCACCAAATCTAATCCCAAACTCCTCTAGGTTTTTTTGTCCCAAGAGCCAAAGCCACAAGAGGTCTCTCAATTTAGTTTTTAGAAAATAACAACTGCATAATGAGAGAGGGCACCCTCATTCTCCTTTTATTTCCTCATTGACCCTTTTTAGACATTTTTAGCATTTTAATAAATTAAAGTGACTTTATAAATTCAAGTCACTTAAAACACCCTTTTTAATTAATTAGTCATTGTCACCTTTTAAAGAAGTTACTTTTCTACTTCGGTGACATTAAATAATTAATTAATCCCCTTTTTCCACTGACTATAGCATACGCAAATCACTTACGCTATTACGTCAATCTCCTAGAGATATAATTAGGAAAGGGACATTATAGTCCTCCCTTCCCTAGATTTATTTCCCTCAAGCAACTGAAAGCGAGGATGCTGCAAAATTTTCTCACTCTCCCACATGGCATCCCCTATCGTCCAATCCCTCCACCTGACATAGTATTCCCTGATCACTATACTTTCCAATATCCTTTCTCAGATGTTCAAAAACTCCTCAGGAGTCAATATCATCCGTCCCCTCTCATCTAGTGGCGGCAACTCAATGGAAGTGGTAACCTGTGGTCCCCACACCTTCTTTAGGCATGACACATGGGAAACACTGTGAATCTAGATACCCTATGGAAACTCCAACTCATTAGTTGCCTCTCCAACTCTTCGGGTCACCATGTATGAACCATAGAGGCATAAAATCATCCTCTCAGTGCCACCTCTCCTCAATGGAAACATTCTATGTAGTTGTACCCTCAAGAAAACCACATCTCCAATATTGAAACTGTGCTCCACCCTATTCCTTTCTGCATACCTCCTCTGTTGATCCTGGGTGGTCTGCAAAATATCATGAGTGGTGTCATAGCAATGTTCACCTAAATGTAACCAATCTATCCATGACCTCACATAGTCATGCATATACCTCTCAACCCGTTGGTTCACCATCTTTGCTTGACCATCTGTATGAGGGTAGAAACTAGTACTGGAAGTCAAACCTATGCTTTCAAATTTGGACAAATCCTGCCAACATGTGCTAAGAAACCTACTATCCTGATCAATGACAATGACTCTGGGATGTTCATGAACTCTAAACATCTACCCAAAAGATAACTCTTTCACCCATGTTGCCCATACTCTGAATAAATTATCGGGAAGTGTGTGAACTCTAATAATTAATCAATCCTTGCACACATAAAATCTGCGCTCTGTGTTAAGGTTTAAGCTATTATTAGGTTTCTTTTCAATTCACTATATAACCATAGTATAGATAGGATCACTGAGAAATACACAATCACAAGAGACACATCATTTATCCTGGGAAACCCTCATGGGGAAGAAAACCCAACAAAAACTTCCTTATTATAGATAACCAATACAATGCCAAGAGAATAAACCAAATAATACAGAAATTCCTCTCCCAAGTATGCGCCTCTCTCTCTCTCTTCCTTCTTCTCCAACTGCAGCTCCAAACTTGCGCTCTGATGAACAAGTGAGTGAGTGAACAAATGAGGTGTTGGCCCCTCTTATTTATACAATCTAGAAAGTGTTGAACTGAGGTGTCTTTTCACTTGCAAGGCCTACTTCTCATTCTGGGTGGTTATAACCACTTTAATATATTCTGGGGGGCGACTTCTCATTTAGCATATTACAATTAGGGATTGACCAATCCGCAAAAGGGGATTTGGTCATTTACAATGCCCGACATGATCAATCCACAAAAGGGGATTGATCTAATGAATAATACATCAATAATAAATAGAATACTCTTTGTAGTTACAATATTTCAACACTCCCCCTTAACAAGAAGGGTATTCTTCAATAACATTGGGAAAGAGAGAGGGAAACATCATCAACAACATCTTGGAACACTGACCGACGTATCTATAAATCATCAGAAGTTTTTCTCATCATCAACACAATACAGAGGCTGGAGTATCATCAACACAACATAAAGGCTGGAGCATCATCAACACAACACAAAAGGCTGGAGCATCATCAACATAAACAACAACACATCATAAAGGATGGAGTATCATCAACATCATCACTAGGATGAGAGTCTTCAGCACGAAGCTGGCATCACAACACGAAGCTATCTACACATTATCATCAACATGAAGTTGGCAACGTCATCAACATGAAGCTGGCATCACAGTACAAGACTGGAAACACAACATCATCAACACGAAGCTGGCATCATAGTATGAGATTGGCAACACAACATCATCAACACGAAGCTGACATCACAGTACGAGACTGGAAACACAACATCATCAACACGAAGTTGGCATCACAATATGAGATTGGAAACACAACATCATCTGCACGAAGTTGGCATCACAGTGCGAGGCTAGAAACACATCATCACAGCACGATGCTGGAAACACATCATCACAACACGAGGCTGGCACATCATCACATCATGAGGCTGGCACATTGTCACAACATGAAGCTGACACATCATCACAGCATGAGGCTGACACATCATCAACACAAGGGTGGCATCACAACACTAGGATGGCACATCATCAACATGGGCTGGCATCACAACACTACTCCCCCTTTCGAGGGAGGTCCTTTTGGACTATGCCAAGTTTATCTCGAAAGTGCTCCAACTTTACATGAGATAGAGGCTTGGTCAACACATCAACAACATGTTCATCCATGCTAACATATTGGAGCTTTATGGATCCTCTCTACACCATATCACAGATGTAATGATATTGGATCTCTATGTGTTTTGACTTTTCATGGAACAGAGGGTTCTCTGTCATCTTTATGCAACTCAAGGATAACTATAACAAGCTCAAGGATAGACCTGTCAACAACTTCCGAAGCCATATGGATTCACAACTAGAAGAACAAGCAAAAATGTATTATGCTTCTGTCATGCTAAGAGAAATGCTTGATTGCTTCCTACTCTGCCATGAGATCATGGATGACCCCAGACTAAAACAACATCCTCAAGTGCCCTTTCTGTCAGAGACATTTTCAACCCAATCTGAATCAGTATAACCACTCAATATGAAGTCATGATCTCCATCATAACTGATACCACAATCTAATGTACCCATAAGGTATGTCATCACATGTTTTGCAGCAACTAGGTGACCACGTCTGGGATCTACCAGAAACTGAATCAAGGTGTTCACAACAAAACAGATATATGGCTTGGTGTTCGTCAGATACATCAACGATGCAATGATCTGTCTGTACATCGTAGCATCAATCAATTCTGATGAAGTGTCAACCAGGAGCTTCAACTTTGTTTCCATGGGTGTATTCATGGACTTGCACTCCAACATGTCAAATCTCTTCAGGATTTAAACTGCATACTTCCTTTGGTTAAGGAAGATCCTCTATGGGCTATGCTAGACCTCAAGACCTAAGAAATAATGCATTAGGCCAAGGTCTTTCATCTCAAATTATGCAGTGAGCTTCTTCTTACATTCAGTGATGATATTTTCTTCTCTAGTTAAGAATACGTCATCCACATACAACAACAATATAACATGCTCATCATTCATAACCTTGAAGTAAAGGTTAGAATCTTATTTACTCTTGGTAAAGCCCAAGCTCATCAGAAATCTGTCAATCCTTCCATACCAAGCTCTAGGAGCTTGATTCAATCCGTACAGAGCCTTCTTCAACTTACACACATGAGTCTTCCTGTCTTCAACTTCAAAACCTTGAGCTTGTTATATATACACTTATTCTTCAATGACACCATTCAAGAAGGCAGTTTTCCTGTCCATCTGGTGTAACTTCCACTTCATCTTAGCTGCAAGGGCTATGATGGTTCTGATCAAAGTGTGTCTGGATACATGAGGAAATGTCTCTTCATAGTCAATGCATTCCTTTTGAGAAAATCCACGAGCAACAAACCTTTCTTTATACTTCTCAATTCTTCCATCAACAACATGTTTTATCTTGAAAGCCATTTAGAAGATACCACATCCTTGCTCTTCGGTCTAGGAACTATTTCCCATACATCATTATTTATGATGGATTGGTAATCTTCTGTCATGGCATCTGCCCATTCTTTCTTCTGAATGGCTTCTTCAAAGCAGGTAGGCTCCTTCTCTAAGAGATCACACATCAAATCTATATAGCTAGAGAATGGCTTAGGCTTCTTCACTTGTCTCATGGTTCCTTCAGGGACGCCATACATCTCTCCATCTTGAATAAGTTCCCTTGCCCAGGATGGCTTTCTCTTGTGGGAGATCATCATCTGGGGAGGTTCTTGATATTCTACCATGTCATGATCTTCTATAATCTCCTCATCAGGGGAAGCTATGACTTCCCTCACTGGTTATGCAACTCTGGGAGCTACAAGTTCCTCTTCATATACTTCTTCAAGCTGGCATCTTCTTGATTTATTGAGTGATGCATCTTCATCAAAGGTTACATCCCTGTTGATCTCAATATGATGGTAACTTGGTATATAAACTTTGAAGGCCTTGGAGACCTCATAGTATCCAACAAATATTCCCTTCTTCCCTGAAGGGTCCATCTTGTTTCTCTTCTCTTTTGGAATATGTACAAATATTGGGTAGCCAAATATTTTGAGATGGCTTACTTCTGGCTTCTTTCTGGAGAACATCTCTTCTGGATTCTTGAACCCAAGTGCACTATGGGACAATCTGTTCTACACATATATTGTTTTTTTTTCTTCTTCTGCCCATAAGCACATTGGAAGATCTTGATCATGGATCATGGTATTCACTACTTCCATTATAGTTCTATTATTTCTTTCTACTACACCATTTTGTTGAGGATTGTAGGGAGTGGTGAGCTCCCTGTTGATCCCAACATATTTTCAAAAGTTTACAAACTCTTTTGAGGTGTATTCTCCTCCATTATCTGACCTGAGTATCTTGATATTTCTTTTAGAAAGATTCTCTATCAAGGCTTTGAATTCCTTGAATTTACTAAACACTTAATCTTTTTATTTCAAAAGGTAAACCCAGGTTTTACGAGAATAGTCATCAATAAAAGATACATAGTATACATACCCATTGATGGAGGTTGATGGCATTGAGCCACAGACATCTGAGTGAATGAGCTATAAGTCTCCTTCTTCTTTACTGTCTCTCTTCAGAAAAGTGTTCTTGATGTTCTTCCCATGTGCACATACATTGCACACACCTTCATGATCAACCTTGAGTTCTGGTAGACCTCTGACTGCTTTACTTATGTAAGGTAATGCCTTGTAGTTGATGTGGGCTAATATTCTATGCCAAAGTTCACACAGATTCTCAATGGAGTGGGCCATGGCTACTTCTGAATGACCCTTTAGCTTATACAAGCCACCTTCTTCTTTTCCAATAACAATTGCTTCTTTCATGGTTTTTCCTTTAGCCCACATAAGAACTTATCCATCTATAAAGGTAACCTTGAATCCTTTCTTTTTTAAAGATGATATGGAGAGTAAGTTCTTTGTCAAACTTGGTACATAGGGTACATCCTTCATCTTCATTGGAGTCCCTGAATTAAGCTTGTAATTTGATTCTCCTACTCCCTTGATAGGGTATTGATAGTCATCTCCAAGTGTAACTTTCTGAGAAAAAATCTTTTCTGAAAGGAAAGAGAGAATGTCTCTTTGAGCTGTCATGCACTTGGAAGCACCACTATCAATGATCCAAGTGTCCTCACCAAGTGATATTGATCCTAAGAGGGCCAAGATTAAGACATGGTATTCAATTTGTTCTTTTATCATGTTTGTGGGTGGCTCTTCATCTTCAACTGCATCGGCATGATACCTCTTGTTTTTCTTCTTGTATTCTTCTCCTCTAGCTTGACAATGTTTCACAATATGTCCCATCTTGTCACAATGGTAACATCGGTAGGATGATAAATCTTTTCCTTTTCTTTGTCCTTTCTGAAACTTCTGGAATCTCCTTGGTTGAGATTCTTTATGTATGAATTTGTTTTGGGGGTGAGACTCTTTATGAATTCTTTTTGGAAGTAATACTTCTTTCTTCCTCCTTTAGTGTGAGTAGCCAGGGCTTGATCTTCATCTCTTGATAACAAATCTTCTCGGTTAGCTACCCTTGATTCTTCTTGAATACATTCTTCCCAAAGGCTGTCAAATTGTAGTTTCTCCTTTCCGGCACAAATAGTTTGGATGAATGTGTCCCTAGGTCTTGTGAGACCATTAAGGGTCGTCATTATGAGTTCATCTTCATCTATAGTATCTCCAATTTCTTCTAGTTGTTCTTTGAATTCTGATATTCTGGAGAAATATTCCTGGATCGTTTCTCCTTTCTGCATCCTTGTATTCTTGATTTGAGTTCTTAGATCCATCTTCCGATTTATGTTCTTTCCTTCATATAATCTTGTTAGGGCATCAAAAATTTCTTTTGGAGTCTTCTTTGAAGACACGTGAGGAATCAAGTGATCTTTGATAGAATCTCCAATGATTCTTTTGGCCCTATTTGTGTCCTTTTGGTGTTTTGCTTTATCTATAGCATCGGGGGGTTCTGGTACATCTTCTTTAATGAATCTTGCTAGTTCATTCTCTTCAAGAATTATTCCAATCCTACACTTCCAGGCACAGAAGTTTTCCACACCTTCTAGCTTGTCAACAAGCTTAGTGCTTGCAGACTTCTTTTACCTAGAGCTAGGAATATGACCAAAAAATGAAAGTACTCAAAATTGAATTTTGAACTTACTAGGAGGTGCGCTTGGCTGAGGCAAGTATCCTGGTGTGGTTAGATTTCAAAAAATCCAACTTTTCCCCCTTCAAACTTGACCAACGGATTTATGGACTAGTGCTTCTGGTTTTCTGGTACTTCTGGTTTTTTGGTACTTTTGGTTTCCTGGTACTTATGGTTTTCTGGTACTGGTGAAAACTAGGGTTTCACTTTCCGAGAGATCTATCCACTAAAAATGTGCATTGAAGGTGCCAAAGAGTTCCTTGAGGTAGGGTGCACTTTTCTAGATGGCTCTTGGGCTGAAATTACTCTTCAATAAAAAGCCCTAATTTTCATGTACAACAACAGTGACGTTTTTCTTCTTCTTGTGAAAAATTCTCTCTTCAGCTTAGCTCTGATACCATGTTAAGGTTTACGAATTATTAGGTTTCTTTTCAATTCACTAGATATCCATAGCATATATAGAATCACTGAGAAATACACAATCACAAGAGACACATCATTTATCATGGGAAACCCTCATGGGGAAGAAAACCCAACAAAAACTTCCTTAATATAGATAGACAATACAATGCCAAGAGAATAAACCAAACAATACAGAAAGTCCTCTCCCAAGTATGCGCCTCTCTCTCTCTTCCTTCTTC
>JASDQU010586895.1:3019-16518 GCA_032191745.1 Picea mariana | reverse complement strand
AGTTTGGCCTACACTTCCATGGCAAGAACAACTTTACCATGTGCCCCTTATCTGCTATTGTCGACTGTCTACCCACAGGTGGCTTCCATTTGAGCATTGCAAATGCCACAAGTAGGTATCCATAGGTGAATATTCCTCCATTCTCCTGTGCTTCCTTGAAAGCTACTAGTAGTTTCTCCAACAGGTAACTACACCAATTGAATACTGCTCCATTTATGCAAAAGTCAGCGACTGATAACGCATCTAGAGTGCATTCTCCCTTATAGTATGACCTCATAACCTTGTTGGCTATGATGTAGCAGCCAGTCCAGACTGTCTCAGGTAGTATTGGTTCAATTATTGTTGTGCATCCGCCTCTCCTTGTATTGAATCTCTCGTATAGGCTAGGATCGCCTTTCTTTTTCCCGTGCTTACCGAGACCCTAGAATCCCTTCGACACATCCTATCCTTGGGAGGATAGTCCAGTAAGTTTTTGGATATCTTCAGCATGGATTGGATACAGCTTATCCAACCATAGATTTTTGTCACACATCCTGCTTATCAGGAATTTCGTGTAGCACGCAATCTCGTCGGTGGTACCAAAGACTGGCAAGTTTCTCAGGTTCATGATGGTTGAGTTAAATAAATTGATGAACTCTTCTTTTGGTACAAATTGCATCCCTTCAATTCCATCCAGATATATCTCCCAAAAGACATCTGTGTGCATGTGTGGGAAAAAAGTTGAATCCGTGAGGTCAAGGTCTAGGAGCTTAACGTGCTCTACCTTTCCTTTGAGGTCGCCCACGATCTCAACACTAGGGTCGCAGGGCTCATCTAGTATTTATTATTTAGACATGGCGCTTCGACTTGTTGTGGCTCTCAACATTCTCACTTCTGTGGCAGGTAGGAACTAGGGTTACATCTGTGACTTTTACGATGGTACCAACTGGTTTGCGTTGTTGAGTTCAAAAATGGTTGTGCTCTTTTTAGAAACAGTACATTTTCAGATGAGTTCTGAGAGCCTTATTATTGGATTAATGGGTAAGTTTGAGCAGTAATTGTTATTCATCATGACCGTATGGACATAACCCAATGTGATTTTTTCGACGGGACAGTTTAATCAAGGTAAATCCTATTAGGCGATCTGGGTGTTTACTTACCTGAGTGGAATGAGGACGTGGCCAATTTGAGACCTTTATGTTTGATGGGTGGGTGTCCCGATGATAACTTCGATGGAATATTGGCATGATGTGGCTTTACGGCTTGACGAGCGTCAGACGAGGTACCGATATTGTAGTAAAGGTTGTGACTAGACTGAGTTTGTGTGGCCTATGGAATCATATTGGATCTGGATGCCTGGCCCCTCCGACCACAAAGGTTGTCGTTGTCATCTTTAATGACTGTCATTAATGGAATATCCTATTCTTCAAGTCCTGTACTGTTGATTCATCAGCTCTGTATCAACCAATATTTAAACAAAACAAATGAACTATGTGTTATGGCCCAATACTGTGCACATGGACTTTATTAATTGAATTTACAAAATTTTAGAAAGAAAACAAAACTCAAATCTAACTATTGTACAAGCTCCGTCGAATTGGAGAGACTATCCTTCTCTCTCAGTTTTGAGATAGGTAGGGCTTCAAATGAGCACCATTCACCCATCCAAGTCGTAACACACCATCCAGTTGCACGAGTCTGATTGTTCCTGAGGGTCGGATCCCCGAAACTATGAAGGGTCCCAACCAGTGCATACGCAGCTTGCCAGGATGCTTCTGGTATCGACTATTGTAGAGTAACACCTTGTCCCCCTGTGTGAATACCTTGGTCTTAATGTGTCGGTCATGCCAAGATTTTTGTCTTTCCTTTTCAACCGACTAATGGAAATCTTCCATAAATATGGTTTCCTCAAGCTCATGTAGCTTCGTAAGTCTCTGCGCCACTGATTCCTCTTCTATCATACGTGTGACTTGTGCAATATGCAGGCTTAGAGAGATGAACTTTGTAGGCACCACAGCCTCTCTCCCATAAAATAACTAGAATGGTGTGTATCTGTGGATTTTCTTTGTGTTTTTCCTGTATGCCCATAGTACAGCTGGAACTCTATCATCCCAGTCTTCCCGATTTGTGCAGCAGACCTTTGTTAGTCCTCTTTCCAGAATCTTGTTGAAGGCTTCAACTGTTCCATTGGCCTGTGGGTGGTAAGGACTGCTCTTGTGATGTTGGGTCAGAAATTATACTGTAAGTGTTTCTATAGTGTTGCTAATGAAATGATCTCCATGATCATTGGTTAGGCTCTTGGGACATCCGAAGCAGGTGATGATATTCTCGAAAATGAACCTAGCAGCAATATCTATCGAATAGTCCTGTACCGCTGCTACTTCTACCCAATGGGTAAGGTAGTCAATCACGGTAATGATGTACCTATCCTTTGAATGTTTGGTTGTGGGGTTGATTGGTCCAATGAAGTCAACTACCCATCTCTTAAAAGCCTATATATCCCTAACTGGTTGTAGTGGTAGTTCATCTCGGCGTGATGACTTTCCCACTCATTGATAAACATCACATGATCTAGCGTATAGTTTTGCATCCTTGAAGAGTGTTGCCCACCAAATTCATACCTATAGAACCTTTTATGCCATGGCCTTTCCTCCTACATGGCCTCCTGCAATTCCACTATCGCATTCCCAGAGTATATCCCGCCTTTCATGATCCAAGACGCATCATCTGAGGATATTGTCTAGTCCTAGTTTTTACAATTGTCTGGCAATCAGCTAGTAATCTGCTACTCTAACAACCATATGGTGTTTCTAGGTTGCGGAATATGTTTCAGGATAGGCCCCTGTACTAAGAAAGATTGCTATGTCCTCCGGATATTACGGTATGGCCTCAATCCTAAATAAATCTGTATCTGGGAGTTGGCCATCCACTGCTCTGCCACTTTCTCCTGACTCTATCCTGGATAGATGATTGGGTCTGATGTTGTATCGTTCTGACTTGATGATGAATTCAAAGGAAAATTACTGAAATAGCAGTAGCCATCTACAGATTCTCCCTTCCAACACAGGTTTGTTAACTAGGTATTTCAATGTGGAATGATCAATAAAGAATTTAAAGTGAGACCCTAACAGATAGTGTCTAAATTTCTGTAAAGCATAAATCGTTGCTAAGCCTTCTCTTTCGATCATTGTGTAGTTGTGTTCTTCTTGTGACAGCTTTTGAATCGTAAAATAGATAGGGTGATCCATAGCTCCATCTCTAGGTTTCATTAAGATAGCTACTAGGGCAATTCTTGAAGCATCTACATGGACATGAAATTCCTTCTACCAGTTTGGGAATACCAGAATTGGTGTTGTGATGAGTTTCTCCTTAAGTGTCTCAAATGCTTTATCACATTTGAGAGTCCATTGAAATGGTTCAACCTTCTTCATGAGTTTTTCCAGAGGTATAGTAATGTTGGCATATCTTCGAATGAACCTATGATAGTAACCTTTGTGTCCTAGTGTGGAGCACAATTGTTTAACGCTCGTAGGTGGTGTCATATTCACAATGACCGCAACTTTGGTTGGGTCTACTAGTACTCCTTCTCGGTAGACTATGTGGCCCAACAAATCTCCATGTGGCACACAATAGATACACTTTCTGAGATTTAATGAGATTTGCAATTCTCTGCATCTGTCAAACATTATCCTAGTATTGTTATATGTTCCTTAAGCAAGCTATATATTGTCCAATCATCCATATAGATTTATATAAATTTGTGAACGAACTCTCTAAAGGATGCTATCACAATTCTGGAGAAGACTGCAGGGGCGTTCTTTAAGCCAAATGGCATCACATTGTATGCAAAAGATACCCATTATGTAATGAAAGTGGTCTTTATTTTTCCTTCCTCGGCAATCCTGACTTGATGGTATCCTGAAAATCCATCTGTAAATGAGTATGCTTCCTTCCCCGCAACCTCTTCTAGAACCTCATCGGTAAAGGGTGTTGGCAAAGGGTCGTGCACATAGGCAGAGTTGAGGCTTTTGTAGTCCACAAAGACTCTAATATCCTCTGTGTCTTTAATGCTTTAAATGACTATCGGTCTGAACCACTTTGCTTCTTCTACCACAAAAATCAGACCTGCTTCTAACATCTTATCGATCTCCTTCTTAAATTTCTCTTTTACTCTTGGGTTAAGACGGTATGGTCTATGTCTGATAGGCTTGGATCCTGGTTTTAACTCAATCTTCATTTCTCCCATGACTCCTTTGATTCCCTTTAATTCTGAAAAAGTCTTTGGGAACAAATCATCATATTCCCGCAGTAAACTCTGTATTTGCTGATTGGTTTGTTCATCCCAGTAATATCCCACCATAGTAATCTTGGGTTGCTCTGCAGTCCCTATGTTGAGTTTGCACAACTTTAATGGGTGGTTGTAGAAACTATCGGTCTGGTTGGGTATGGTGTTTTGGATTTATATGCTCCCCTCTGTCTCTTTGATGGTTAGGTTTCTCAATCCCTCTAAGTCGTCTAGGATTTCTGAATATTTTCTAATATGATAGAATTCTATAGGCTTCTCAGTCAAGGGTAAGTGGAGTTTATTCTGAATTTATTGGGTATGCTTGGGACACACTACAAGGTTTGATCTCTTATTACCATTAGCTGTAAAAAGAAGTTCTTTAATCTTTTGCAGGGCTAGTTCAAGCTCAAGGTACTTACTTGTGAATGAGAAATCCTTTCAAAATTGAGCTACCAGTATCTGCCAGTCACTGGTTTGTCTTATGGTTTCCTCATGTAAAAACTAATCTTTTGAGATTGGGCCTAGAGAGTGGGGAAATACCTGAACCCAGAAGTGAGGGGGTATCTTCGCAGCCTACCTCTATGTCGTGCACTGTTCAATGTGTATCCTGGGGTTTGATTCCCCACTGAATAGTTGCGCCACTTGGATATCCATTTGCGTCTATGATTACAGCTACTTCTTATTCCAGAACCTGGACTTGATAGCTTTCTTTACCTCGTCCCAAGTTCTGAGTATGGCTTTATGGGTGGCCCACCATCTGGCGGGGGTGTTCCGAAAAGATACATCTAGTACCGAGATTCTTTGATCTTCTCTCACGTTCTCTTCCATGTTTTGCAAAAAAATGTCCATCTCTGAGATACCATCGTATACTGAGTGTTCTCTAACTTCAGTCCCAACCCATCTGGTCATTATGACGGTTATGCATCTTCTTGAGAATATTTCATGCGAACCTTGTTGCCAACTATCAAAAGCCAATTCTGAACCTTTGTCTACTGACTGTATACTTCTCCAGCTTACTGATCCATCAACAATATGGTTTATATAATCATCTCTTGTCCCAAATGTTACAATGTAAAACTAGTCTACGTCTTCTCCCTCCATATTATTTTTTGTTGGTTCAATGTACCTGGGTCCTACATATGGATCCAAAGGTTGAACTACCTAGATGCCCTCGGCTTCAAAAGTCATGATGTCTTTCTTTAAATCGGTTACTACATAATTTTCATAGGCCCAATCGATGTCGATTAGTGTAGGGTAGGGGTCCTTGTCTCCCATGATATCAATGACTTCAAAGTCGGCTACTGTTTTTACTCCTGCTACATTGATTTCTACATTCTCTAGTCTTCCTATTGGGAAGATACAGTATCGATTTTCCATTCTTAACTGAATTGGGGAATATTATAGTCTCAGTTTTCCTAAGGTTTCCCAAGTCTTATTAGGCAGAATGTTCACATATGACCCTAGGTCCAACATGACGTCCTTGATTTCGAAGTCATCTAACTAGGCTAGCAGTCGAAATTCTTTGTCAGTTCGTACTTTTCTTCGGAGCACCATGGCCACCTTGGATGAGGATAACCTCTATCCAAGTGAACTTGTTCATTGCAGTTATAACATCTGCTTGGTCCTCTTCCCCCAGTTATTCCTCCTCTGAAATGTCCTCCAGCTCCACCTCCTCGACCTCTTCCTAGTCCCTGAGGGTTTTCATTCACCCTGAATGTTGTTTGGTCTAACCTATCTGCAAGTGAATCCAATGCTCTACATTGATTGGTAGTATGTGTGGTAGACGTGAAAAAATCACAGTTTATTGTGTTTGGTACTTTTGAATATTTTTGCATGATGGGGCACTGTCTTGGCCCATGCCCATGGATTTGGCAGATCTCACAATATTTTGTTTTTGGTGCTGCTTGGACTCCTGGGAAAGCATGGTATTGGGTGGGGTTCTGGAATGATGAATTTTTCGACACTTGCAAAACTCCTCCTGTGGGTCCTGGTGGGGTTACCATCAGATTCTATGGATATCCCAGTCCCCTCATTCATGGACATTCGGTCACTAGATGAACCTCTGTGTAACATCCAGTGCACCAAACCTGTGGTCGTCCTGGTCTGGGTATCGTCAGCTTCTGAATATTTTTTGTAAGTGTCAATATCTTCCCTTGTATTTTCTCCAGATTCGCATCCATTGGGGGTCGGGTTACTCTCAGGCTCCTAAGGTATCCCGCCATAGCTTCAATATTCATCGATTGTTATAAATCATATGTTAATGTGGCTATTCATTGTTGCATTAGCGGAATCCGAGTCAGAGGTAACAACCCCTAAATGTACCACTCCCTTTGATGTTCTTCATGGATTGGATGTGCCAAACTTCCTATGGCATATTTAAACTTATGGTTGTACTCCTAGGATAATTTTCCTTCCCTCTGTTGGATCTTGCACAACTCAAACAGAGCCTGTTGCTCTGACTGAGGTAGTTTGAACTCTTCTATGAACCATGTTCGTACCTAGTAAAGTGTGAATGATTGACCTTGCATCCCTGGCACTCTTGGTTCAATGGTCTTCATGTACCACTTGAGAGCATGACCTCTCAAGGTATTCTGGAACTCAACCAGCTTATTCGCATATGAATTCCCTCTAGATATCCAGATTGCTTCGCACAGGAACTAGTGCTGCTCAACATCTTCATCTCCCTTCCCCCAAAATTTTGGGTATTGGGTAATTGAACCTCCCACATGGATGGACATTGTTGATCATGTTTCTCATATCAGTATGAACCCTAACATTCCTGCTTGCGATCAGCCGAGGGATCCCAATATCCTCCTTGTACCCGCACTTCTTGGTTGTGACTGGATAACTAATTGTATTGGAACAGAACTAGCAAGAGAAGTTAGTATCAAACTTATTGCTTGTATAGAAGGAACTTGGTGTACAGGCGATTTGGGGCTGGCTCCACTGGCTTCAGGGAAGTTTTCTTTGATCCGGTGGGTCTCGTTAGCTTCCACTGGGATGATCTCTTCAACCTAATTCCTGATCTCTCATGTTATCAGGACTGAATCTTCTCTTTCTCCCCCAAGATTCATGTCGGATTCCTCCTCTCCTACATATGCACTTTCTCCTTCTCATCCCACTTCCTGGGGGATTCTTTCTCTCCTCACCTCTCTCTCATTTAATCTTTGACTGGCCATTTGTTCTATTCTTCTCATATTTTGCAGTTCTTCCATATGTCTTTCCTCTACCTCTCCTGATCTTCCTTCTTTCCTCAACTTTTCAGATTGTCTTGTTGCGCCACCACTTCTCAACTATGGCGGCTCACTTCAAGGATCGCTCATCTCTTGAGTCCATTTCTTGTTGTTCCCCCCTCAGTTTTCAAAGAAACCTTCCCCTCTCTCATTCCATGACTCTCACCCCATCTCTCCCTACCCCAAGTGAGGGTGTTTATGCTGCCATCTCGGTCGGGGACATAATCAACATCCCTTCCACAAGGAGATTTCTCTCAACAGTCTTCCCCTTGCGCCTTTCTTGAAAATTTCCTCTTCCTACGAGAAACAATGGTGTTTCTCAACTGCAAATTCAATTATGTATCCCTCTAGCATGGTGCTAACACAGAAATCCACAGCTTGTGTAACTGGGCAATCCATCCTTCGAAGTGTTGCTCAATTTTCTCTATCTCACGCACAGATATTCTTGCCCCATCCTCGAAAACCTGGAGCTTCTTGGAGCCTCTTTATCCAGTGGAAAAGTTCTTCTGGGAATTTAACCCATAAAATCTCGTACTGGTCGCTCGATCTTTCTGAGTAAAATATTGCTTGGCGAGTTTTTTCCACTGATTTTCTCCTCAATTATGATTCTTTCCATATGAAGGTGTCACAATTCCTTTCCCACCATTGATCAATGCCAGATCTATGGATCGGCGACAACATTCTCCCTACAAGTTCCCTTTTTACATAGGTCCCAACAACGAAACCATTTTGTTGGCGTGAGTTTAATCATACCAGGGTCCTTCTCAGGTTACCAACAAAAGGTACCGTGTATTCTAGAGCGCTAGCATTTTCATATCCTTCGAAGAGAAGAAGTTTCACCCAAAGCATTGTTGAGACAGATAGATAGGGAAGGGTAGGGGAAAGACTAAAGAGGATCTGTAGAGCCTTCAGAAATCATTCATGTTCTTATGCGAGAGGCACAAGAAGATCTAGAACATATGAATGCAAGAATTGAGCCTATTTACATTGCATACAGGCATTTAAATGTAGAACCATCAAATAGAACTCATAAGCCATAAGGAGACACTATAATGCATAGGTAAACATACAAAGACACAACATATTTGAAAATTTCATCCTTCTTCATATTAACTTTAGGATCCTTCTCGGATTACAGACTTAGATTTACACAGTAGGGCACATTATAGACTCTCAGCTCTGGACTCCTGTCACAGAGATATAATTCTCCAACTGATAGTTCTAATTCATTATAGACCCAGACTTCTCTTCTTTTGACTTACAACAATCCTCAACAACTAAAACCCAAAACATGGATGACTTTGACTGACTAGACACAATTCCCCCCAGCCAACCCATGGGCTCTCCAAGTAATGAACGAACCAACCCTTTTTAAATTATGTTCAGTCCTATATATAGCTGGGTTGTGTCTTCCTTCTCGTCTTGCACGCTTTCTTGTTCTGTTGCAACTGTTTGTTGCTTCATTGGCATTGCATTGACTTTCGCAACTTCTTTCTATTTCTCTTTCTCTCGGCCTCCGATGGAGTTCGTGCAACTCATGCTTAGTCAAAATTTGCGCAATTCCTTCCCAAAAATGAAGGTCGCAACAATCCCAGCCTTTGGGCTTCACCTGTGCATTTGAAATATTATCTCTTCTGAGCTTTAGGACTTGGCATAAGTTTGTATATTACGCTCTCTTTGCGTTATTTCTTCTAATCTTAGTCCTTAGAGGATTTTCGATCTCCCATGCACTCCTTGCATTAATGGGATTTTGTCAAACTCAGATATGAAAGATTTCTTGAAAATAAATTCTTCTCTCCCTCCTAGCGTTCTCCTTGCTCAATGCACACCTTGGAGAGCTCTTCCTTACAGAGTGTTCAATAACTTTGTTTCTCCCCGAACTCAACACAGAGTTATTCCTCTGCATTCCTTGCACTTCTGTTGATGAAGGTTCAACAATATCTCTCTTGATCTTTCCCTAAGGTTAACTCACCTCTATCGACACACTCCTTGCGAACTATGTGCACTCCTTGCACTCGAAAACTCAAATGAGAGAAACAATTGAAACTTATTCAATTATTCATCAGTTCATACATTCAAACCATGAACGACATATATAAGCACAATAATGAACACAAATACATAAACACACCATGTGCAAGAAAAAACTTATTTTCTATTATCTCTGTGTTTCTATACAAATGTTTACAAAAACTATACTACACAGAGTCTCAGTTCCTTCTCTCCTAACCTAACTCCATCCCGAGTTCTACTTCTAAGACCTCTCTACCTATATCTCTCTCTCAAGTATCCTAATTACAAAATATTGCTCCATGATCTTATCCTCTTCTCCGCCTTAGTGCTATCACTGTCTTAGTTATGACACCATACTCCTACTACTCATTACATAAATGAAAATCCAAACCTGACTATGATCTGGACCTGCTACAGGTAACCATTTAAGATAACCCTATCCACTACCTGGACAAAGTTATGGATTGGCATTTATCAGCCTTACAACAAAAAATCTGTATATGATCAGATTTCAAATTTAAAAATGGGAGGGTTAGTGCCTCTCCTTCTCTAAAATGCGCGCTGATGTGATGGAATGTTGGCGCGTTGCTAAGGTGGAGTGATGCTTCTGCATCATACTCCACTGCTGGGAAAATCATCAGTTCCCACTCATGAGCTCCTCTTATCCAATGTTTAAATCCTCCTAGATCCCAAACTCTTCCTTGGAGTTGTCCTCTTGCTCCTATCCAGCTATGCTATTGCTTCTCCTTCTTCTTCTTTCCTACTACTATGGAAGGTTCTCCTTTGTTCAGATTCCCTTTGTTGACTACTTCTGCTGACCTCAACATCAACTCTTTGATCTTCTCTATCACCATGTCCAACTACTCCAGTGGCTGGCTATTCTTATACAATCTTCTCTGTTGCACTTCTTCCTTATCAGTGGGTAGATAATCTTGATCCCCCATGATCTTTTCTCCTTCTTTTGTGGAAATATCTTGCCACCCTACTGCAAAATTCAGTTATGCAGTCTCATCGTTGAGTTGTTGCTCAGTTCCTCCTTCTGATAGCTTTGCTTCTGCCAGTTCTCCTTCTGGCATATCCCCAGCTTCTTTTAATTGCTCTTTTGGCTGGTATGATCCTGCATCTATCTCCAACTTAGCCTGTTGGATGTGTAATATTTTCACCATTACCCTTCTCTCTAGGGCTTCTAATTCCTCGTACAACTCAAAAAAATCCATGTTGTTTGCTTCCTTCTCTACTGCGGGTTTCAGTGCTACAGACATCTCCTGTTCATCTTCCTAGCTAAAATTTTTGAGCCATTCTTCTGAATTCTCTTCTCCTTATGTTGGGGTAGACATCAGTGTCTTCTCCATTTTTTCCTCTTTGACAATTTTTGTTGGTTGCCTTTCTTCTTCTGTTGCACTTTCATCATGTGCACTAGCCTCTACCTGGCTGCTTGGTAGAAATTCCTTGATTCCCCCAATAATCAAAATGCACCTCTGATCTTCCTCTTGGATAGTAAGAGTATTTAACTTCTCGTCATCTTTATTCACATGGTCTATATATCCACATGAATCTTCACCTATTAGCACTCCTTGCTGATATGAACTCACTTCTGAGCTCCTGAGAGTTTCTGATGGTCTCATTTCTTTCTCCCTGCCCACCTGGAAATTTGGGAATTCTCTTCTGCCCACCTGGCAGTCCATGAGATCAATCGATCCCATCTCATTTCCCACCTAGAAATCCTAACTTTCAGCAGTGCACCTCTGGCAGTATACGAGACCTTCCACTAATCTATTTCTATTGCCCACCTGGCAACTCGAAAGTCCATTTATGCCCACCTGGCAATTCATGAGATCTTTAACTGATTTCTTCTCCTCATCATCACTAATGTTCTTTCCTATTTCTGGCTCACATATGTGAAACACTTCCTCTTCAGCTCTGAGGCTTTCAACATATCTCAGCCACCTCTTTAACAGTTGTTGTTTTCCTCTAGCCAATAATCTCTTAACTGGACACTTCACCTTCTTCTTCATGGGACATTCATACACCCAATGTGCTTTAGCATCCTGCTGCATTTTTAATGTTAGTTGCTCCATCCTGGCTCTTATCGCATTAAGCTCCAGATCCATCTCTGTATTGCATTTCTTCTTGTGGCCTTCTCTTCGACCATGCTTATGGCCTTCAGTAACCATTTCCACCTTCTATATGCCCTCCTGGAAAGATTATGGATCAATCTACATATGAGAGCATATCCATGTTCTTTTACATCTCACCTGGTTGTTTAAATTTTTTCTTTTGCGCACATGCAACAACCTTCTCACGGAGCATCAATACCCTGCTTCTTTCACCTATCGTCTACAGGTAAACTTTAACTTCTGATATCATCCAATGTTACTAGATAATCTCCTTCCATCATCTTCTTGTCTGTTGTCTGCAAACAAAATTTGGCCGTCTCTTCTTTCTCTTTTTCCTAAAATCTACAGACGAAAATTCAAGCTCCGATACCACCTGATGCAGCCCCCCCTTCCCTCCTGGGGTTTTGAGACCTCCCGGTCTATGGATATTTCCTTGTTCTGAGTTGTATTGAGTCTTCAAGTTCCTCTTTGAACCAAATTCAACTATACACATGTCTCTTTTTCCTCTTTAGGCGCAGGTCCTATGATACCCACACCCTCTATCTGCACGCTCTAGGGGATCTTCATTTCGTGGGCACTAGCACATTCTTTGCATGGGTCCTTGGACTACGTTTTCGCATGACCGCGTAGTTCCCTATTAAAAATCATGCACCTTCAATTCACCAAAATGTTTTGGGACCGTCGATCTCCCGATATTGATGGTACCTATGGATTGGCGGTTCAGATATGTCTTCTCCAAATCCTGCGGACCATATATTCTTCCTCTGAATCAACGAATGAGATCTATTCGCATCCCAAACTTCGGGGTTTTGAAGTCTCAAACTCTCACTACCTCTGTACTCCAATCCTCCGGAGTTGACGATCTGCGGCCACCTGTCTCCCTGAATCTACAGTCACAATATCCTCCATTGATATGGCCTTCGGGGATTTCAATTTTCAAACCTCCCTTTTTTTTGGAGAGATTCCTCCAAAATGACTCAATCTCTCACCACGCAACCTTCAAATCGACAGCTCTACTCTTGCTTTGGTATTTTTTCCTCCTCAACCAGATCAACGGTCCTACGACTCCTTCCTCGATCAACAACCGAGATCTTCTCTAAGTCTTCGGACCTATCCTTCCTCCACTCTCCTCTGGAGTCCTAGATCTGGCATCGTGTTTCCAACTTCACATCGACGGCTCTCATTGTTTCCACAACTTTGGCCTTCGGTGTTTTCAAATTTCAAAAACACAACTCTCCAGAGTGAATCCTTCCGAAGTGTCAGATCTCTTTACACCTGTCTTCCCTGATCCAATGTTTATCCAACAAAGTGAATCTTCATCCTCCACGCGATCCTTCATAGATCAATGATCCACGTACTCCCTATGGGATCAATGGCCCTTAACCACTTCAGCCTTCGGCTCTTGGGGATATTTTGAAACACTACTTCACAAAAACCCCAGAGTACGATCTCTGAAGTTCATGACCAAGTGACACCTGTCCAACTCAAATCAATGACTATCATCCGCTTCAGGACTTTAATCTTCGGCGATCTCAAATTTCAATTTCCCTTCACTTTGTTTTCCTCCAAACGTTTTACCTGAAGTCTATGATCCAACAACACCTGTCCTCTCATGGATCGACAACTCCCAGCTACCTCATTGTTCAGGCTTCAGTAATTTCAAACTTTCATCCTCCGCATCCTCCCAGAGTGATTTCTCTTGGAATTCATGATCTCTCGCCACGTGTCCTCCTGGGTCTAACGGTCCAGCTTCTCCTCGACTCTTCGGGCTTTGTTGATCTCATTTCTCAACTAAAACCTCACTACAACTTTCCCAGAGCTCGCGATCTGTTGAAAAGTGTCCCTTTGCAGATCGATGGCTCTCAGCTCTAT
>JASDQU010586894.1:127903-145040 GCA_032191745.1 Picea mariana | reverse complement strand
AATGAAAGACTCTTTATCTCCCGTCATGTGGAAGGAAGCGCCACTATCCAAATACCACACCGATCCCAATGCACTTAAAGGCATGCATGCGATCAAAGTGAAGTCAAGTTCAAATTGTGAGACAAGAGCCTCACCAGTTGCATCTCCAGCAATCGTCTTGTTCTTCCTCTTCTGTGGACAGTTAGTAGTGAGATGCCCATGTTCGTGACAGTGAAAACACTTCACTTGGACAAATCCAGCTTCTTGACTTTAGACTCGGATTTTGGATGGAATTTCTTCCCTTTCCCTTTCCTTGCCTTGGCAGTCAAAGCACAATCCTCTTCATCATCACGCTTTGATGAAGATCCATCTCTGGTTTTCCGCCTGAACTCCTCTTGCACTAGATCTGACCACAGTCATTCCCAATCCGACAATTTTTCCCTTCCATTGATAGAGTCTTGATAACTGTGCCAACTCTTGGGAAGTCCTAGGAGCACCAAGCTCATCAAATCATCAACAGTGATTGTTATTCCCACACTTACAAGCTCATCCCGACATTGGACAAACTTCGTGAGATATTTTGGAATGGTGTCGCCCTTTTCCATCTTGATCTTCCTGAGTTTATCTTTGAGCGCCAATTTTCTATGGTCGCTATTATTTTGGAACAGATCCATCAAAACCTTCCACATTGCATGTGGTGCGGTTTTCCCATGGAGACTTGAGACAATGTGGTGTCATACTCCCTCCAACAGAATCCTCCTCACCTTCACCACTTTCTTTTTCCATGCATCAAGATTTTCAGTGTCTGTCACATCCGACTTAGGAACATCTCTATCAATGTAATCCTTCAAGCCATTGTCTTCGAGTACTGCTTCCATCCTATCCTTCCAAGCAATGTAGTTCGAGCTGCCCTCGAGTGCATACTCCAACCTCAAGCCATTGAAAGACATTTTGATCTTGAATCAATTGTCGCACCAAGAAAATCTTTCAAATTCGAATGTTATCCAACCCCAAAACTCAACTGCTACAATCCCTCTTTCCTTGGGAGGTTTTCACCCCACCTAAGAGTAGCTTGAGGGAAGTTCTCACCCTGCCTGTGTATAGCCTCCGAACTTGCCTGGGAAGTTTGCACCCTCATTGTCTATAGCTTGTGAACTTGACTGGGAGGTTCGCACTGTAATACATTGTAGGGTGAGGGGAGTTCACACCTCTCCCTTGATCAGCCTGCGAGAATGCTCAGGGAAGTTCGCACCTCTCCTTTGTCTAGGGTGCGAGAATTTCTTCTTTGAGAACTGTGCGTAGTCTACAGTACTAAAGTTTGCACCCTGCTAGAGATGGGACCTGCGAGAATGAAATTATGTTCGCACCTCACCTCCTTAGCTCTGTGGCCTCCGTGGCTCTGATACCATGTAGAAATTTCAATACAAATTAAGTATTTCCTGCGATTCTCCTGATCTAACAACTATACGCCACTGTTAAATACAAAATCTCTTCTACTATTATTCTTTCAAAAAATTAAACCACGATCACAACCACAATCACAAAGTGAAATATCAAGAACACACAACATAGAAGTTTTACCGAGAAAGCGTAAATCTAAAAACCCCACTATCATATATTATGTATATCATGAATCATGAAACAATCTCATACAAAAATCTAATCCAAGAGCTCTCAGTAAAATACAATCGCCTCACACTATCATACACAAATCAGCAAATACATGTGCCAATTCCTGTGTCCAGACAGCTTGCCTCCTCTGCACAAATCCTTGCAATTAGAATTCTGACACTGAATTACAGATTGACTAGTTTGCATATGCTTATAAGCATATCCACTGCATGTGTGATAAAATCACAACTAATAGCCAAACTGTCCCTTTCACCTGTTATCTCAACTAAGTCTCCACTGGATCTGACATGCATGTAGTTAATCGTGGTGAATCTTCAATTGCATGTGAGTTAACTGATTTACTCAACTCTCACTAGTGCATGTTTAGTTACAACTAGTACAACTGATCTTAACTCACTTAACTACACTTATAGTTTTGTTACAAATCCAACTCACTCAATTATGAATGAAATAATAGATTAATATTTATTGTCTAATTTATTTAAGGGANTACTCAACTCTCACTAGTGCATGTTTAGTTACAACTAGTACAACTAATCTTAACTCACTTAACTACACTTATAGTTTTGTTACAAATCCAACTCACTCAATTATGAATGAAATAATAGATTAATATTTATTGTCTAATTTATTTAAGGGAAAAGTAAATTAGACACATGTTTCTTGTTGACTTTTCAACAGAAAAAGCTCTAGTTATTATGGGTAAATTGTATTATGAGTCTTTTTTTTTTGCCTGTAATTGCAGGTTTGGTATTGGGTTAAATGAACAATCAAAAAAGGAATGTAGATAAAAGAGAGAAACACATAACCATTGAGGTGGATCAAAATAAATGGTGTAGATGAAAACAAAAAAAGAATAAAGGAAGAAAAAAATGTTGACTTATGGAAAAAGGGAGAGTTATTCCTAATAGATCCAAGTACCAATTCTCACCTAGAATTTAAAAATGTAACACAATTAGTGAAATTTTTGTGTAATGGAAAAAAAGGATTGCTAGGATTGTGAAAATATAAAAGGAAATTGTAGAGACCTTGAGAACAAAGTCAACAATTTACTTAGTACAATATTTGATTTGGAGGGCATAAACAACAAGTTGGTTGAAAGTGTTAATCAAATTTAGAACATGGTTTTGGTTGCAAACAATGAGAATATGAATCTACAACAAACCATATTTTTGCAAAATCAAAATATTTTGAATGAGGAAGAAAATAAAAGACTTGTGGAAGATAAACAATGTCTTAGCAAACAGGTTGGAAATATTAAATATAAGGTTTCTCTTTATACAAGAGTTTGAAAACAACCAAGAAAACACCATTCCATTTAGAGGAAGAAACAAGGTTAAAAGTATGACTAGCATTTCTTCTTTGGTATCATGAGGGGGTGCTATGGAAAAGAGAGTACATGCTATAGAATCTCTTATGAATCCAAACAAGATAAAGGGAGCAAGAAACAGGGTTAAAAGTATGACTAACATTTCTTCTTTGATATCATGAGGGGGTGATATGGAAAAGAGAGTGCATGCTATAAAATCTCTTATGAATCCAAACATGTGGTTTCAATAGCTTTGTCCATTAAACTTTTCCCGGGTTCAAGTTATATATATATATATATATATATATTATATATATAAAAAAAAAAAAAAAAATTAATGTTAAATGGGTTTAGTTAGATTGATTAGGAGGAATTATAATTTTGATATAACAAAGTGCATTAATCCAACCTTATATTTGAAAATCCACTAAATATAATTAAATTGCACCAATATTCTTGCAGGCTTTTTTTTTTCTGGTTTGTCCAAAATGCACCAACATAGCTTAAGAATGAGTATTGTCACTCCTTCATTCTCATCAGATTTAAATTCAAAACCAACTTTAATTTTAACTTGCAATTGAAAGAAAAACACATGGTATAAGGTTGTAAGGAAAAAAAAAAAACATGGTATATAAGGTTATAGAGCATTTTGGGTGTTTTTAGTAAAAATTTTCAATGTGCATAATTTTATTATAATGGCATCATATTTCACTACTTAGAAATGAAACATTGTTTTTTAATAATTTATATAATTTTCGTTGATAGTATTATATTACATGTTTATATTACTCCTTGAAACTTTTTTTTGTGTGTAATTTATACAATTTTCATTGATGGTATTATATCACATGTGAGATTTTTCGTTAAAAACATGGCATATGTGTCAATTAGGGGAATTTTGGGGTCAAAAAAGGGTCTCCTAATAAATATATTAAAAATTCTAAATCAGTAGTTATATGGGGAAAGTATATTTGATAACTCACTTTTTATGAGCTCATTCTAAGTACCATCTAAATAGCCATGGTTGAGTTATCTTTAAAGGTTGACAAGAAATAAAATTAATAAAAAAATTGATTTATTGATGTGATCGATAACTTTCCCAAAAAACCAAAAAACATTGTACTTGAACAACTGATGCATTCCTATATCTTGAACTTGGAGACCAATTTAAATAATAAAAAATATGCACAATGAAAAGACATTATCTTAGTAATATTTACAATTTTGAATCTTCATGATTTTAATTTTTAAAAAACACAATCTATGCATAATTTTAATTTTTTAAATTTAATTTAAATAAAAACAGATTGTGGGTCAAATCCGCAGTGCAAATGTTGGGCGGGTTGAATCACCACTATAAATGTTACCATTATTGCAGAAACACTCTAGAGGAGTAAATTCAAGAGAGCTAAACCAAGATAAAAGGAGGAAGAGAATTTTCAAAGAAGAAGGGGAGCAGAGATTTTCATTCTAGGTGTTTATTCATTAAAGCCATCTATGTGGTCATGCTTCTATTGGTTATTTGCAACACAAATTATGGCTATGAAAATGCCTTGGGTATTGTGGGTAAATTGTATTATGAGTCTTCTTGATCCATGTGGATATCAGTGGCCACCCACCTTTTCCAACTGGCTCAAAACAGTTTTCTGACAATTTTGGTAATTTACTATTTTAGCAGTTTTTAACTTCCGAGGCCATTTTGAGGGCCTAAATGAAGGCTTTTCAGGATCAAGTTTATCAATGATAGTCGAAGGCATGTTTGAGCCCCAAAAATGAATCTCCTCAACAATACCTTTCCAATGGGCTATCATGCACCTAAAACGGAGTTCGTATGCAAAAGCTACGACCTCGGGAAGTTGATGTACTAACTTACCCAAACGGAGCCCACATGACTTTTGGCGCTTCATCTCCTAGGGTTAGGTTTTTGGATTTCTAGGGGTTTTGGCATTATTTTTTATTGTAAAAAGGCCTTCGGAGCCTCATTATAATCATATTCTTGCGAATGCAAGTAACTGTCACATCTCTTCTCAGAGATAAGTTGCCACCATTCTAGCGAGTCTTTCACTCTGTATTTTTACAGTCTCTGTACATTTCTTTCATTAATAGAAATCGTGTATTACTATATATTTGTGTTTATGGTTTCATATCTGATACATTTATGTTATATTATTGAATATATGTGATATCTCTATGCATTTATTTATTATATCTCCGCTCTCATTTCATGCCGAAAATAAATCTGGATCAATGGTATCATAGCAGGTTGCTCTTGATCATTTTTTAGTTCATGCCCCCGACGAGGTCCGAGTATAGAAATTTGGGTCTCTAGCTTGTCTCTCTTGAAGACAATCGCTCCCGCACACCCAAGAAACCCTCAATGGCGGAAGAAAAGAAAAATGACAGAGCAAACCATCCTATCAATCTATTGCTTGAGCAAGCTCTCACGCGACAGAGGGACGAAATGATGAAGAATTTTTACCACATCCTTCAATGCTTTTCGATAGAATCAGGTGCATCTTCACCAAGAGGCCACTTCGGAGGCACCTCGCCTTTCAAGGTACAAGTTAATTTTGATATTCTAGTATTTGAAGGACAGATAGATGCAGAATCCCTAGACAAATGGTTAAACCTATTAGAAGGTTATTTTTCTATTCACAATTTTCTGACAGAGAAAATATCACCTTCACACTCCTTAAATGTCTCCCTCATGTCAAACATTGGTGGGAAACTTACTGGGAGAAAAGTTCCACAGAAGAGTCTGGAATATATGCGGTCGAGCCCACTTGGGATTTTTTTGTGGATGTGGTAAAGGAACAATATTACCATGTTGGCAACTATGAAGACCAGTACATGAGATGGACCACACTACGAAAAGAGAGGGGCCAAGCAGTTTCGAAGTTCACTAATACCTTCCATACCTTGCGCACCAAGCTGGGTATCAAAGACTCTGAACGACATTTGGTTCTAAAATACCGTGGGGCTCTACATAGATACATCCAAACTGAAATGGATTTTCTAGACATCTCATCACTCGGTGCTACTTATCGATATGCAGTTAAAATCGAGAAGAAATTTAAGCACCAGAACAAACGGGAGTTCGGGTCTGCAAATCTGCAACAACCAAAGTATGACAAAGACGTCCCTAAAAAATAGTCTCCCGAAAACCAGTCCAAGCCACATGAAAAGAAGGGTCAAGGTAAGACAAAGAAGGCCACCGGAAAATGGTGTGATTTCCACAAAAGCCCCTGGCACAACATCGATGAATGTCACTCAAAACATTCATTGGTGGACGAGATAAAAGACAAGGAGCCAAACTCTGATTCAGAATCGGATTCTGAAAATACTGGTAAAAGACAGATCATCGACGGAGACCCCACTGCTATTTTCGTGACCGCAGCAATTCAACCAGAAGAACCAAAAGATCTTGAAGAGGGGGAGAGCCTTTTTCATTCACAGATGTGGGTGACGGGGACCCCACTGCATTTTATTTTTGATAGCGGAATCCAAAAGAACCTCATCTCAGCAGAGGTCCTCAAATAGTTGGGATTGTCGAAAACACCACACCTGCAGCCATACAACATCGTTTGGCCTCGTCAAGGACGAGATCTTCGTGCCAGCCAACAATGTCAATTGTCATATGACATCCATCCCTTCAAGGATGAGGTATTATGTGATGTTTCCCCACTGGATTTCTGTGATGTTCTCTTAGGCCAACCATATATGTGGAAGCGCCATGTTGTTTATGAGTCTCGACCCCAGAGTGTCATTGTTTCTCTAGGGGGTTATCTCTACAGAATACCAGAGGTAGTTTCAACTACTTTTCCTACTAAAATGTTCCACAAGGTAGTATCTTATACTACAAAATTCATCGTTTTCACAATCTATTCAAAAGGTGAACAAAAGGAAACTGCAACCACTACAGCCTCGCCCGAAGCACCTTCTATCCAATAGAAGAAGGTCGACAAGGTTGCAGCAAACCGCAAAGATTCCTTCTACACACAAGAATCTCATGTAGCCAGACTGGAAAAAAAGGTCCAACCCTTCCAACCACATGTTCGTGACAACCTTCAACAAGCTAAGCAACACAACTTCTCCAACAAGGCAGGAAACTCATCAAGATGTAGATTCAGCAAACGCATTTCCCTCTCCCCCGGGCACTCAACACAATGGATATCATTTCTTAGTAAGGAAGGAGGATTGATCTAGGTAGATATTGGTGGCCACCCACCTTTTCCAACTGGCTCAAAACAGTTTTCTGGCAATTTTGGTAATTTACTATTTTTAGCAGTTTTTAACTTCCAGGGCCATTTTGAGGGCCCAAATCAATTTTTTTCGAGATAGAGATTCTCCATGATAGTCTGAGGCATGTTTGAGCCCCCAAAATGAATCTCCTTGACAATACCTTTCCAACGGGCTATCATTCTCCTAAAATGGAGATCGTATGCAAACGTTACGACCCCGGGAAGTTGATGTACTAACTTACCCAAACGGGGCCCATGTGACTTTTGGCACTTCATCTCCTAGGGTTAGGTTTTTGGATGTATATGGTTTTTGGCATTCCTATTTATTGTAAAAAGGCCTTCAGAGCCTCATTGTAATCATATTCTTGTCAATTTGATTATCAGTCACATCTCGTCTCAGAGATAAGATGCCACCATTCGAGCAAGTCTTTCAATCTATATTTTTACAGTCTCTGTACATTTCTTTCATTAATAGAAATCATGTATTACTATATATTTGTGTTTATGGTTGCATATCTGATACATTTATGTTATATTATTGAATATCTTCAATACGTCTATGTTATAACCCTAAATTGCACCATACATACTTACCTGGCATCAGGCCAACTCATATCCCTTCTTTGTCAAAAATATGTTGAACAACTCTTTGAAAATCATCTTGTGTCAAGGCCCACACACCCTAACTCATTACTGCATGTGTGTACATGTTGGCTGACTCACAACAACCCGTGTGTACCTAACAAAGCACGAAAAAAGGAAAGTTGCCAACGGAACAAAAAGCTATGGGTCAGTTAACTGAAACTCCCGGCCATGCATGGCCGAGGGTTCGTCCAAAACCCTAGCTCCTTCTAGCCTATAAAAGAATGGGTAGGGGTACCATTTGTGATGCAAATGTGCCACCCAAGGCACGTCCTCTCCCACCAGGACCTTCTATTCCTTCGGCCCGAAGAGCTGAAATGCTCTTCAAATCCCTTATCGAGACTTTCCTACACCCACAGGACTCTCCTTATGATCTCCCTTTATCCTATCGGGAAATTGGGCTTCGCGTGATCACGAGTCCTGCACTCACGAGATGGGGTCTCACAAATCCCCAAACCCCGATGAATATTCTCCAAATGCCTTCCTTGCTTCTATCGGGAATTTCCCTGTCGGGAAATCGGCACTCGCGCTATCGTGATCCACTGCTCTCACGGATCCCCGACTCCCAATCTCCAATGGTACCTCTCTCCACTCCTTAGCTCCCTCCAGCTAATTCCTTTCTCATGTGACCTCCTAGTCCACAAGACCATGGTCCTTTCCCTTATTGGAGTTTCGGAATTCATGGATTTGGAGTGTGTAGAACTTACGTTCTCAGTATCTCTGATCCCCGATGCCACTTGGCATTGACTCCAACGAGGATTGACCCTTTGACACCTGCCCCTTACTATGGAGCCTATGGCCCGCACTTCTGTGGTGATCGGGAAATCGTGTATCGCTAAATCGCGATTCCTGTTGCACAAATTCACAGACCCTTCCAAGTCCCAAAACCCGATACGGATGACACCTGTCCTCCACTGAAATGCTGTGACTGTGGGACCGTCGCATTTCAAAATTTCATGACTTCTCCTACTGTGATTTTCTCGTCACTGAGAATCCTGAAATGCCGATCCCCGATGCACGTGTGAGCTCTCTCTCCTCCATGTCACCACTTCCTCATCGCTCTATCGGGTATCTCGAAATCACGATTTCTAGTGCAACAGTTTCGTTGTATGCAAAAACCCTGAAATGCCGACCCCTGACTCTTTTAGATCCTCGAACACGTGTCCCTCAAATCGAACGGCTCTGACTGTGTCGGGAAATCGCGGATCGCGATTTCATTGTGCAAGAGTTTCACAACTCTGAAAACCCCAATATCCCGAACTCCGAATCTCTGGGATCTCTCGCCATGCGTCCTCACTGATGGATGGTTCTGATCCTATCGGAAAATCGTGGATCGCAATTCCAACATGCACGAGTTTCTTGCCCTGGAAAACTTCGATGCCTCCAAACTCTGACTCGTCAGGATCTCCTGCCACGCGTCCTCGCCGATGGACGGTTCAAAACTCTCGTCAGTAAATCGCGGATCATGATTCCAACATGCGAGAGTTCTATGTCTTCAAAAACCCCGATTCTCCGATGAGCTGAACCCCGATGACTCCCTGGATCCTTGACACGTGTCCTGCCAAGATCAACGGCTAGGATCCTTTCTCGGGATTTCGAGAACCACAAGGTCCCGATTCTCTTCCCTATGAAAACCCGATGATGCCAATATCCCGATAACTCCTTCGGGACTCCTCCTCTACTCACTGGGACTTAAACCCTGCGCAACTTCCCGAGATTTGACGGCTGACGGGATTTCATCGATCTCCTCGGTAAGATCCTAACCGCCAATCTCTCCTCCTTTCTTAAGGACTTCTTAGCACATAAATCGTCTGCACAGCCTTCCGATAGTTTCAAAGGCCTTGTTCGTCCTGAGCTTTTCCACTCTGATTCTTTTAGAGGAACTTGTGCACACTCCTTGCGCTCAACATTCAACAACTTCCCAAGTGTTGAATCCTTCCGACTCTGTGCACTTCCTGCAGCAGCAGTCTTCAATCTCCTTTGCTCAGATTAACAACTGAGACTTCTTCTTTAGCCTGCGCACTCCTTGCACGGCTTCAACAACCCACTTCCACTTCTGGGTGAATGAGAACAAAAATTAAACTACTGAGCCTTCATCAATGCACTCCTTGCGGATGAATTCAACTGCACACCTTGCAGGAATCTCCTGGCTCAGATAGAGAAACAATTGAACTTCACTCTCTCTCCCTTTCTAACTTTAGTTTGAAACATGAAATCACATGCACAGTATATACAAAGAAAATGCATAACAAGAAATAAAACATTCATGAGCATAACATCAATACACAGAGAAAACAACACAAACCATGTGCTTGAATCAAAGCTTCCTTCTATTAATTCAAATGCCTGTACATGGGTGTTCTTCATACAATATTCTTTGTTTTCTCTTCTCTTCTCCTGAATGATTTCTATATTCTTCACTACTATCCTCGTTACAATGGTACAATGAGGGTGTCTATATCCATTTTCCCTCTCAGACTCTAAACTATCAAATCTAGACTTGAAATCCTATCTACCAGCATTAAATCTATTAAATGCCGACTATCTACCAAAGGACGAGAGCTTAAAGGCTCAAGGTCCAATACAATATACAGATGCGCCTTCATAAATGGCTTCATTAAAGGCTTGCGCTACAATCCCAAAGCACTTCAAAAATTTGGGTTTGTTTATCCAGCTGATCTCCGCTTGATGTGTTGGCTCACTTGATGAGTTGGCAATGCTCCTGCATCAATTTGGAAGAGGAAAAAATATAGCGAAGAAACTCTGCCCATTTACGTAATCCATTGTCCCAGCCCTTTAGCCTTTCCATGTAGGTAAGTATGTGTGGTGCAATTTAGTATTATAGCGAAGAAATTAATTAACGCAAAGCAGTTGAAGGACAGAAGAAGAGGAGCCCAGGATCAGGATCAAGGAGCGGTGGCCAGTCTCAACTTTTGTAAGTTGATTCACTTTCAGTAATAAAAAGAATGATTTTCCTGTCCCAATGCATGAATTGTCTATGGTTTGATTAATTTACGCTTGATTTCTAACCCTTGAGTATAGAAGTAGCATGCATGCATAGTTGTTGTTTGTCTTGAGTGCAGATTATCTCTGGAAGGAGCAGCGCAAGCAAGTAGTCAAGCACAATGGAGGATCTACATCGAACGTCGGTAATAAGGTAGGTGGTCCTTTTCCTTGCATTTACTGAGAAAAAGGGATTTAAATCTTGGGATGTAGGTAAAAAATTAGTTTCTATTCGATCAAATCTGCATGCAAGTCTGACCCTAGTTTGCTAATCCGTAGGGTGTTTTTCCCAACAATAGAATTGGCGACCATACTGGGGAGAATACTCTTTAGGGTTCCTAGATTTATTTAAGTTTTTGGGTAGTTTAAAGATTAGGTTTTCTATTTTTCTTTGACCGTCTTTTTCTGTAAGGTCTGAGCTAGCAGGGAGTCTGGTTTTCCATACCAGTTTTCCCTGACTTTTGCTTGACTATAGTTTTCGGGACACACAGAGGTACACGCGACCTGCAGAAGGCCTGCACGCATGTACCCATGCCCTATCCTCTAACAGCCCGCGTGTGAACGCTAGTTGTAGAGATAGAAGTAGCATGTTGGAGTTCAGAGAACCTTAGAGGCAGTCCTCCTCTTCCCTATCAGAATTACACATTCTCAGGGGGTTTTCTGGAATCCTGTCTGAGTCTTGTTGGTTCACAGTTCTATCTTAGATTGCCTTTTTTTTCCTTATTATTCCTTGCATTATTTGTCTTTTATGTTAGAAATAGCATCCAAGTCTTCAAGGGATCCTAGTTATCGATACCAGAGGCCTCTTCTTGGTCTGGACTGCCTGTTTTCATTTTTTTTTCCTTAGAATTTAGATATACACGCGGCATGTGCAAGGTCAGCCCGCGTGTACACGCTTTTTGTCTCTTTTCAGCACGCGTTTGCACGCGTGTTGTTTTAGTGACAGTCGCGTGCTTGGATAGGCTACTTTTTGTTCAGGGTGGGGCAGTCATCCCCTCCTTTGATAAGAAGTATTCCTCTCAGGTGTTTGAGTCTAGGTTTGAACAGTTAGTAGGTTAGGTCATCTTACCCTTAGCCTGCTTTTTCTTAGTTAATAGTTGACAGAAAATAAAAAAAAATTATGGTTTTTAGACAAGCGTGAGAGTCTTTGTTTTTTTTATTGCCATTGTGTGATTCTTTACTTTGATTCTTTGCGATCTGCGCTTTAAGCCAGAATCTGTTTTTCTTGGTTTTTTGCTTGTCAATATTTTCCCTTTTTTGCTTTACTAGCACTTAAATAAAATAAAAAAAGATCTATTTTCATTTTCTTCTTTGGTTGAGGAGTGTGTTTCTACATCATTAGCTAGGGAAAAGTCTTTTTATTTCGTAAGTTTTTTTTCAATTCACTTAGATCATAAGTAGCTCATATTCAAGCAAAATTCCTTTGAGTTTGTTGTATAAAATCTTAGAAAAATTAAAAAAAAATATATATATATATATATATATATATCTTTTTTTGTGAAAAGTTGTTGAAATTTTGCATTTAGTAAAAGTTTTTTTGTTTCCAGATTTTTCATTCATTTTTTCTTTCGTCATTACACATCATCAGTTTCACCCTCATACCCCTTGATGCAAGATAAATCCATAAAAGCAACGCTAATTTTAAAATCTACTAGACTTTTATGTTTGTAGGGTTCACAAACTAGTTCAGGACTAGGGCCTTGGATTAGGTTGGAGAGGAAACTCTTCAAGGCCATTCAAAACCAAACATTAGACTCTGATATAGGGAGTGTCTAAGTCTAGTTTCATGGAATTTATCTGGAACCCCCCTCTAACACAAGGGATAAACACGAGGTCGCGTAGGGAAAGATAGCGGAGATAACCCCTTCAAAGTCGGACCAATCGTAATGGAGAACACATATAGANAGGTCGCGTAGGGAAAGATAGCAGAGATAACCCCTTCAAAGCCGGACCAATCGTAATGGAGAACACATATAGAGGGCTTGTTTTGGGATTCCATCGTTTGCATTTTCCACAGGGCTTCGTGGGTCTCGAATCTGTTCGAGGTCCTCAGTTGTCTTCTGGACCATTTTCTCTCGATACCCTTGACAGGTTTCAGGCTTGATACCCTGCTCATTGTGGTCTACTCGACTTTCGACTGTACCCGCCTGGTGACTATTTGTGTGTTGGCAACCTAGTTGCCAATATTTTTAGGGACATACACAGGTGACTGCGGGGGTATACTGTGGTACCTAGGACAGACATCGATCCATGCTTTGCAAAGTATACCCGGAGGGTGCTTCCGTGTTAGAGTTGCACTTGCACCGGTAAGTTGCTCTAGTGTTGGTTGTTGTAACTGTTCTTCCAAATAGTTCAGTGATTGCTTGTCTTATCTCTTAGGGGCTTCTTTTTTAGTCTGTGTTACTTTTGAACATTTAGAATACCTTAGCGTGTCTTGGATCTTCTCACACAGTGGAGGATCCCAAGCTCTATCGGTCACGAAGGCTTCTTGGCCTACCGTCGGTTACACTGGAGCCGCCCCCACCTCCTTTAAGGTGGAAGCTAGACCAACAAGGGTCTTTTGAAGCGACCGGGTTACAAAACTTTGTGCCCGAACAACTCCCGAAGGAATCAACCATTTTGAACCTTGAAGCAGCCGCTCTTGGCTCAGTTGAAACCTAAACCACTGATATCTTGGCACCATTTATTGTACCAATCCAATTTCACGAACGCCAGACAATGCCTTACACAGCTATGGAAACAAATGTTGTTACTTCTTCTGAGAATTCTTATATTCCCACCACAGTTGCTACCACAGGAGAGTCATCTCCTAATCTACTATCGTCGGTCCGAGCCACCATGGTCTCGGCCGCAACTATGTCGCATAGTGGACCGAACCCATCTATGGTGGTGGCCACAACCCCCTTCACACCTAGTGCGACAAGCCCTCCATTTTCATACGGTATGTCTAGTTCAGGTACAAGTCATGCACTAACCTACTCCACTTTATAGACTTTGGGTCTTGGGGCAGGGAGCTCTAGCGCTCCTCTGCAAGGTCACTTTGGGGGAACTCCTGTCTCTTTTAATGCTTTTCCTTATGCAGGAGGTCATATCCCTCCTTCGTCCCCTTCGCTTGGTGGTCCGCATCAGCAGTCCATCAAGTAGCCTACACAAACTAGTTTATTTGGAGCAGGAAGTCAAGGAACACCTGCGCACAGTATGTCAGTAGGTTTGACACTGTTTTCTTGGAATGGGACATTTGGTAACAACACATTCTCATCTACCACTTTTCCATCTAGGGGCAACCCCATTTTTGGACAATCCACTCCTGCGTAGGGTACTATTCCTGCATAAGGAGCACACATAGCAGGACCTTGGAACTTAGGACAAGGATCTGTTCCCTCCTCTAGAATGTCATTTTGGGGTAATTCTTTCCACAGTCAATGGAACCCTGGACAGACTACTATGCCTCTCCCATCAGGACCGACATGGGCTAATCCTTCCCAAAGTCCCTCGAACACGATGCATGCCCAACACTCTATGTCCTTTATGGGAAATCAGTCAATGATGTCTCCACATATGAAAATCCTTACGCTGGTCAGGGCCATGGTTTCTACCAGAATCTGGGCCAACAGCCAAAATTTTCCTGGCAACCTGGTGCCAGTCAAACTCTAGGACCCTTTTCCCAGGTTATCAGCAACAACCCAAACTACCATTCCTGGCGACGTTACACTTGCCAGATTTGACAAGGTTTTTAAATGATCTTATTTGTCATGATCCACGTTGGCCTCCTATGCTGACGAAGTTGCCTTCAGACATTCCAAAGTTTGATGCCAAGCCTAATGAAGATCCAAGTGATCATGTGACTACCTTTCATCTTTGGTGTTCATCTAACTCATTGAAAGATGACTCCGTACAATTGTGATTGTTTCAACGTACTCTTATCGGGAGTGCCATGAAATGGTACATTGAGCTCGATCGCTTAAGATACTCTTCGTTTGGCGAACTGGTGATGGCCTTCCTTAACCATTTCCAGTTACCTATGAGATATGACGTTGGCACATAGCTGCTCGCCAATTTCCAACAGACAATAGCGGACCATATCTCTGATCATATCCGAGAATGGAGACGCCTGAAGAGTCTAATCAAAGTACCAGTCCCACCAGCATTCCTGCTTGAGTGGTTCCTTAAGTCTTTGGTCCCACAGTTATCCAAAGACGTCGCAACATCCGAAGTTTTCTCTGAAGAAGATGCCATCATGAGGGCTCAATAGTTTGAGCTCATCTATTCTCAGTCTGGTTTATTATACAACATCTTGCTAGATGTGCCACGTTCGATACTAGATAAAACTAGACAGAGAGCTGGACCACATGCCGATGGTATTGTTGGTTCAGCACAAACTAAGCCCGTTGAGCAATTGACAAAATAGTTGCAACAGTTATCCATACAACACACAGCGGCTAGCCAAACTACTGCTTTGGCTGTTCCCCCTACCCAAACGTCGGAAGTACACACCGTGCAGTCGACTAACCCAAAGGCCACCCAGCATCCTGAAGGGAAGAAAAAACAACGAAAGAAGGGTAAGGGGGATAAAAAAACCCACTGATAATGTTGGCAGGGACAATACAGAAAAAAGGAAGGCGAGATATCCATGCAACTTGTGCGCGGAGGACCACCCGACCCATCTTTGTCCTCGACTTGCAGAGGCCCAAAAGTTTGTCACACAACAACAACAAGCAATGTTGACTAATCCCTTTCAACATGGGCAAAATCTAACTCAAGCACAAAAGGGAGTAGCCAAGAAACCTACCCTCCTCCAAATAATCCTTCATTTGCAAACGTATATAATGCAGCTGGTGTTAGTGAAAATTGTTTGACAGAGCTAAATTTAGCTGTCTATCGCTATAATTGGCAATTATGTTCTATTTGACGGGACTCTTATTAAATTGATGGGTTAATCACTTTTTTTTTTATTAGCACCCAACGGAAATGACTTTGTGCGTGATGTAAATCACCTTGCGACCATCCAACGTGACCATAGTCCAGCGGAAAACACAACTAACAAACTTTTTGTACTTACCATAAGATTTCTATTTCCATTCACCGATGGACGCATGGCCTCAACGGAAATCCCCAAAACGCACTGAAAATTGAGCTATCCACCTTCCGCTGTGACCTGGGCCGTCTATTCTTTGTTACTGGACTCCGTTCAGATCTTAATCATCCATCTCTTGGATAGTTGACACCGCCAATCCTTAATCTCCTCGACTTATACTCTGCTTTCCACCATGAACCTTGATATGTACAGAATGAAAATATCAACTYGTTTCAGTATTGTTTCGATTGCAAGGGGTTTTAAACAATATTGACAGGTCGTATATATATTCCAACAATTCATACGCAGATGAAGAGGATTCCTCACATATAAAAATGTTGCATAAAAGATGGAAACTTTTATTAATGAATTCTCTATTTTTTTTTCTCTGCAACAATCTTGTACATTCTCTCTCTCGTGCCCTCTCATCTATTTTTACCAATCAACTTAGTTTGCCTAAATACAATTCAGAACTTAGGTTTTCAGATCCACAAAGTCTGGATCGAATCCTCTTAGATCCTACAATTTCTGCCTATTATCCTAACTTCTCCTACAATTATTACACTGTTAGGATTCGAGATCCTTTGACAATTTATTAAATTTGAACTGAATACAAAAAGTAAAATTAAAGAGCACCCACTCTCTTTAGTAAAATTTGCCTTTGAATTTCAACAACCATAGATCTTCCAGCGCTGTGAGCTTATGCTCCTGCATCAGACTCCTCAGGCCAGAAAAATTCATGAACTCCTGTTCATGAGTTCTTCTACAGTGCTGTCATTTTCTTGTATAGCTGCTTCAGTCATCCATGTAGCATCTTCTACTGGCTGATTCTTCCATTTGATCAAGTACTCATGGTACTCATGTCTTCTGGTCTTCTTCAGAACTCTGGTGTCCAATATCTTCTCCATTTCCAGCTTTTGTATGACAGGAATCTATTTCTGCCATGTTATCTTTTGTCCAGTATCTGATTCATTTGTTGATCAAGTCACAGTTTCACCCCCCTGATAAGGATATAAATCTGCAACATTGAATATAGGTGAGATACCTATATTATCAGGTAATTCAATTTCGTAGGCATTTGTTGAGAATTTTCTCAAAATCCTACAAGGTCCAATCTTCTTGAGCTTCAATTTATTATAGGTACCCTTAGGGAACCTTTCTTTCTTCAGATAGGCTAATACTAGATCACCTTCTTCAAAATTCATTTCTTTCCTTCTCAAATCTGCTCTTTGTTTATACTTGAAAGTGTTCTTCTGT